>MU396687.1:0-149772 GCA_022578855.1 Nemania serpens
TAAAAAATATAAATTATTAATTAAGCTATAAATACTTATATAGTAGAATTTAAAACTATAATTTTAAATTATAATAAAATTTATGCTTTATTATTTAATTATATATAATAAATACTGCTAGAAAATAAAAATATTATTTAATATAGTTATAAAAAATAATAACTAAATATAAAAAAAATTAACTAAATATAAAAAAAAAATAACTAAATATAAAACTATAAACTAAAAAGGTTAAACTAGCAAATATTAACTAAATAATATATTTTTAATAAATAGTTAAAAATATATCTTTTTTATATTATTTAAAAAATAAATATAAAATAAAAAGGCTTTAAAGTTTTATATAAAATATAAGTAATAAAGTCTTAAAAAATATTTGCTAAAATATTAGCTACTTAATAATAAAAACTAAAAAGCTTTTAAAAATTAAAATTAAAGTTAAAAAAGTAAAAACTAATTAGTAATATTTAGTATTATAATTAATATTAAAAATATAAAAAAAAAGCAAAATTAAACTTTTTTAAA
Source organism: Nemania serpens (assembly GCA_022578855.1). Taxonomy (NCBI): domain Eukaryota; kingdom Fungi; phylum Ascomycota; class Sordariomycetes; order Xylariales; family Xylariaceae; genus Nemania; species Nemania serpens. Next base: position 526 of record MU396687.1, read on the forward strand.
CAAAAGTTTAAATAAATATAAATAGCAAAGTTATATTTATATTAAGTTTAATTTATTTTATAAAGCAAAAAAAAGCCTTATACTTTTTTTTTATATACTATAAATATAATACTAAATAAATAGTAATATTAATAAAGTTATTTAAATATAGTTTATAAAAAAAAAGCAAAAATAGTGAAAATAGCAGGCTAAAGCTAAGGTACCGCTTATAAAAAATGCTATTACAAAATTTAAAGCAAAAAAGTTATGCCAAAACTTTAATAAAAGCTGCGCATACTTAGGCCTAAAAGATAAATAAAAAAGTTAAAAATCCTATATAGCAAAAGGCTTATTTGTCTTTTTTACTAATTATACTAACTATTTTAACTATACTAACTATTTTACCTAAATTAAAAGTAATACTAATAGATAATCTAGCTTTTAAAAAAGCAATTATATAACTGCTAAAAGTAGTAAAAACAGAAAATATTTTTATTACTAACTTAATAGACCTATAAAAGATCTACTTTTTAAAAATATATTATTTAGCTTATTTAAACAAGAAATTTAAAAAAAAAAAAAAATAGCTAAGCTACTATAAATTATATAAATAAACTTTAAAAAGCTTAAAACTTATAGCTATAATATTTATTATTTATATAAAGATAATATAGTTAACAAATATATAAAAGCTTTATTAATTATATAAAAGCTATTATAAAGCTTTATATAGTAATATAGCCGTTAAAAAACTTAATAATAAGTAATAAATATAGTAAAAGCAAAAGATAAAAAGTAAAGCTAGAATAAACGGCTTAACAGTAGAATTAGAGATCGGCAATAAAATTAGGAATTAGCGGCAGCAAATTAGCAAAAAATAGCTAAAAATATATTATTAAAATAAAACACAGTATCTAAGTCTTCTTAGACATAGTAAATAAGCTAAAGCCTGCAAAGTTATATTTATATTTTAGTTAGAAAAAACAAATAATAACAAAGATTTAATAGTATTAAAAGCTTATTATATTATTAATGCTAAATTAAATTAGTTAAAAAATAAGCATATAATAAATAGTAGTTAAAAAAAACTTATTAAAAATACTTTAATTTAAAACAAATTTAATAATATAAAAAAAATTTAGCTTAAATATTTAATAAATATTTAAAATTAAGCGTTAATAAAATACTACGGTTTTTTAATTTTTAGTTTTATAAAAAGCTAAAAAAGCTTTTAGTTAAAAATTGCAATTTAATTAGCAGTTAAAAAATTAGTAAAAGTTTATTACTAATAGTTTTATATATTATAGTATAACTTTATAGCAAAGTAAGTAAAATACTAAATAGTACTATAAAAAGCGTTTAAAATTTAAAGTAAATAAGTTAACAAATAAGTAAAAATAAGTAGAAAAATATACTATAAAATAAGCCTAATAATCTTAATTATACTATATATATTTAGTATTAATTATTAAATTTATAAAGCAAATATAACGTAATTAAAAATTAAAATATATTTTAAATATATAATTTAAATAAGAAGCTTTAACTTATTTACTATATTTAAGAAGACTTAGATACTGTGTTTTATTTTGGTAATATATTTTTAGCTACTTTTTGCTAATTTGTTAGCTATTGCTAATTCTTGATTTTATTGCCGATTTTTAATTCTGCTGCTAAACCGTTTATTTTAGCTTTACTTTTTATTTTTTATTTTTGAAATATTTATTACTTACTACTAAGTTTTCAATAGCTATAGCTAAGTTATTATATAAAGCTTTATAATAACTTTTAAGTTATTAATAAAGCTTTTATATATTTATTAGCTATACTTTTTTTATTTAAATAAACTTTAAACCTATTTTTGTTTTAAAAGTTTATTAAATCTATTTATATAATTTATAATAGTTTATTAATTTTATAAATATTTAATTATTAATTATATAAAAAAAGTAAACAATATATATTAAGTAAATATATATATTTAATAGCTATTAAATAGTTAATATTAATATTGTTTATTTTTAAACGCTTTAAAAGCTATAAAATAGCTGCTTTAAGTATTAATTTATATATAAGCATTATAATTAATTATTAGTATAAATATTTAAACGTTTAAGTTATTTTTAATAAAAAAGATAATTAAAGTAGTTAAAGTAGTAAAAATAGTTAGTATAATTAGTAAAAAAAATATATAAGCTTTTTGTTATAAAGGATTTTTAACTATTTTATTTACTTTTATATCTATAGCTTTTGTTAAAGTTTTAGCATAACTTTTTTGCTTTAAATTTTATAATAGTATTTTTTATAAGTAGTGCTTAGCTTTAGTTTGCTATTTTTACTATTTTTGCTTTTTTTTTTTACAAACTATATTTAAATAACCGTATTAATATTATTATTTATCTAATAATATATTTATAGTATATGAAAAAAAGTATAAAGCTTTTTTTGCTTTATAAAATAAATTAAATTTAATATAATTTAAATAAAAATTAATAGCTTTAATAATAATATTATTGTTTTTTTTAGTAATACTAGCTATAATATTATTAAAATATAACTAGCTAATATTATTAAAAAAAGTATAAAGCTTTTTTTGCTTTATAAAATAAAATAAATTTAATATAATTTAAATAAAAATTAATAGCTTTAATAATAATATTATTGTTTTTTTTAGTAATACTAGCTATAATATAATTAAAATATAACTAGCTAATATTATTATTAAAAGAATATTTTATTAAAAATTTCTTATAAAATGCTACTATAATTTAATAATTAAGCGCTAAAAAAGAATAGCTAAATTAAAAAAAAACAACTAATTATTATTTAAATAATTAGTGCTAAAACTATAATAAAAAAGCAAAAATTACTATTATAAAAAAAACTAAAATAGCTATTATAAAAAAAATTAAAATTGCTATTATAAAAAAAGTTAAAATTATTACTAATAGTAAATAAATTAGCAAATAATTAAAGCTAAAGTATAAAAAGTATAATAAAAGGTTTAAGCTAAACTAAATTAGTAATATATACTAATAAAAAGTACTTTTATTAGTTTTATTAATCTTTATTAGTAAATTAAATAAGGTCGAAACTTTAGGTTTTTACTTTAAAGGTAAGCTTTATAAGCTACCTTTATTAAATCTATATCTTTTTTTTAAACTTAATTACTACTAAAAACTAGTATTATAACTATACTTTTAGGTATATTATACTAAATAGTAGCTAGCATTTAAAAGATTAATCCTTAAACTTTTTATTTGCCGGCAGATTATATATATGGAATGGTTTTTTAACCTTTAATTATATAAAACTTTGGCATTTTAGTTAGGTTGGTTTTTTAACACCTAACTATATCTTTTATATATATTAAACAAAGTAATTTCTTAACCTTTATTATAGAACGTATATCTTTAGCTATTTTATAAGTTATACTAATTAAATTAGCTTGTAGTATTTAATTATTAATAATTAATTTAACTAAGTTTAGCTACTTTATAACTGCTAAATCGACTTATTAACCTTAGTTAATAGGATTATTTTACTAAGCTTTAAGCTACCGATTTAACAATTATACTAAGTTAATATAATTTCTATAAGCTAATAATACTAATTAGGATTATATTTTATAGTTAAGCTTAATTCCTATAAGTTTTTTCTATATATATATACTAATAAGTTTAAACCTTGTTTTTTTTGTTTTTTATATTAGCAGCTATACTATTTAAGATATTATTATACCTATTAAAAAACTAAAATATAGTTACTTTAAATATACTATATATAATATTATGTTTTTTTTGGTATATCGTTTTTATTTTTTGTATTATAAGTTGTTTTATATAGCTAATACTAAATAAAGCTTAAATCTTTTAAATTTTATAAAATATATAAAAAATATAAATTATAGAATAGCTAATAATAGTTAGTATATAACTAGTATATAATTTAAGTTTTTAACTAAAAATTGCTAAATTATAAGTATTTATTTATAGCAACTTTATAACTTTTATATATTTGTTTTATATATAATACTTATTTAATTAATAATAATTAAGTCCTAATATATATTATTTATATTTTTTTAATTAGTATAAGTAAGAATTTTAGATATAAATTCTGATTTAATAATTAAAGAATTTAAAAAATTATATAAAGTATAAAACTTAACCTTAAAACTTATTAAAGCTAGCTTTTTACTACTTTTATTTACTATATTAATTTCTTAAGCTTTTAATATTATTATTTAAGCTGCTTAAGGTAGCTTAAATACTTAGTAAATTACTAGTAAAACTATTAATTACTAGATTTATAATTCTTTTACTACTAAAGCTTAAACTAAAACTAGAAAAAAAAGTTTTTTGTTAATAACTATAATACTTAGATTACAAATTGAAAATAATAAACGCTTAGCTAAAAAAGTTTTTATAAAAACTTTAAAACAAAAATAAGGCTTTAAATATAATAAAACCTTTTAAGTTTAATAATAATAACGCTAGCTAAAACTACGTTAATAAAACACTTAAAAATTAAAACTTATATAATTTAAAAGTATAAGCCTTTTTTATAGCTTTAATTAATTATATAGCTAAAGTAGCTAAAAAAAATATTTAAGCTAACTAAAGCTATTTAAAAATGCAGCATTTTATACTTATACTAATTAATTAGCTTATAATAATTAAGTTAGTATAATAATTATTTTTATAAAAAATAGCAAACTTTTCTGCTAGTTTAGCAAAACTAACCTAAAAAATAAAAATTTCTATTTTTATATTTTCTATTAAACCTAAAGCTATAATTTAATAAGCTTAAAAGTTAAAAGTTAAAAATAGCTTAGTTATATTTATTTCTAAGTTTAAATAATCTGCTTATATTTAAATTTTATTAAAATGCTAACATATTATTTAAACTAGCTTTAAATTAAATAGGTTTTATAGCTAAATTAGTACTTCAATAAACTTAACTTATATTTAAAGTACTATTAGTATTTATATTTAAATTTAGTTAATATTATTATAAGCTAATACTTATTATTTAAACTAGCTTTAAATGCTAAATCTATTTATATAATATATATAAATACTATTATAACAAATTATATAGCAGTAGCTAATACTTTAAGCTTTAATATATAGTTTAATTTAGGTACTCTCTTTTTAAAGGTTATAATTTTAGATACTATAGCTAAAATAGGCGCTAAAAATACATTTTAAAAATATAGCTTTAATAGTAAAATACTTATTTAAACTAAGTTAACTTTTCTCACGGGCGACGCCTCGGCTTTGGCCTGCCATTTTCACTGTTTTTGCTTTTTTTTTTGCGAACCGTATTCGAATAACCGTATTAATATTACCGTTTATCCAGTATTATATTCACAGTATGCGAAAAGAGAGTATAAGGCTTTTTTTTGCTTTATAAAATGAATTAAACTTAATATAAACTAAGTTAACTTTATTATAATAGCTTATTTTAATACCTAATATTATATTATTTTAATAAAGCTTATAAAATATAAAAACATTTTTATTATTATAACTTTAATACTTATTAATGTTAGCAAATTGTTATACTAAGCGGTAACTTTAACAATAAAAATAATAAAAGCAATAGCAATAGCTTATTAATATATATACCTTAAAATTCTAAAGTACTATTATTTAAACTTCCGCTAAGTTTACTTAAACTTTTAAGAAAACTATTTAAACTATTTAAACTACTAAAGCTTTTAAAACCATTAAATTTATATTAGCAATATTAATACTAGTTAAAAAGTATACTATTGCTACTATTACTGCTAAAAAAAGAATAAATACTTAGTATTACTTTTATAAGATTTAATGCTTTATTAAGCAGATTAAAATATTTTAAATAATCTAATATTAATATATTTAATCTTAATTAAAAAAATGAAAGTAATATAAATATAGTTATTAAAAGTAATAAGTTAATATTTACTAATATATTCTGTTTTATTAAATATATTAAATCTTTTTTAAAAAATATAGCTACTATAGCAATAAATTAATAATAAATACTTTTTCTATTTTAAATACTATTAGCTAAACTAGCAGTTAAATAATAATATAACAAACTTATAATAAATACTTATTAAGTGCTTTAAAAAAAAGGTTTAAATAATATTTTAAAAAAACTAATTAGTTGTTTTATTATATAAGCTTTTATAGCAACAAATAAGTTTAACAAAAAAAATTTTATACTAAAATATATATTTAAAAATAAAGCTATAATAATTAATTTTATTTAATAGAAATTAAAATATATAAAAGCTATAAAAACTTTTAATAAAAAGAATAAAAATTAGCATAATATTATAACTACTATTTAATCTTAAATAAATTTTAATATTAAGCAATATTTTTAAGCTTTAAAAATTATAAAAATATTAAAACAATATATAATATATATTTTTTAAACTAAGCTACTACTTATATTAGCTACTTAATAAAAATATTTTGCTAGTTTAAAAAAGTTATAATATATATTATAATTACGCTTTTTAAAATATAATAAAAGCAATAAATAAAAATATTTGTTAAATAAATATTTATATAATAAATATAAGTTAAATAAATATAAAGCAAATAAAAATAAGTTTAACAAATATAATAAAAAGAATAAACTTTTATAAAAATAAAAAGGCTATAATTGCAAAAATAGCTATAACTAATGCCGTAATAAATATAGCAAGTACTAAAAAAACTAAAATTATACTAACTTTATAAAGCATAAATTTAATAATAAAGAATAATTTTAATTTTTAGCTTCTTTTATTTCTTTAGTTAATTTTTTTTTTTTTAATTTAAAAAAAAGCAATAGCGCCTATATTATAATAAATTGTAGCACTATATATAAATACTATAAAAAGACTTTTAATTTATTATATAAAAAAGATTAATATATTAAATAGTATTTTAAAAAAGTTTTTAAATAAGTTAAAAGTATACTTTTAATATACTTTATTATTTATACTTATAAGTAATACTAAACCTTTTTTTTAACTTAAAATAAACTATTTTAATACTTTAGATATTATATTATAAATTTTAAGCAGCTTTTTTGCTATTTTTAAAGTTAGATTTAGCTTTTATAATAATAGAAAATAAAAACTTAAATATAATTTATAAAAAGGAGTACATTTTGCTTTAGTTATATAAAGTATTTATTAGACTTTATAACTTAAAAAAAGTTATAAAAACTAAAAGTAGTAATTATTTATACTTATAAGTTATTATTTATATTAAACTTAAAAGCAAAAATCTAATAATATATACTAATATTAATATATTTTAAATATTAATTTTATAAAAATATTTAACTAAAGTTAAATATATAATTAAGCTTTATATTAAAAAAATCTTAAATATTAGCAAAAAATATATTTATTATATAAAATATATTAAATTTACTTTATTTATTTTAAGCTTTAATTAGTATAAATTTTTTATTTTATTTAAAGTTAAAAAATTAAGCTAAATTATAAAAAAAGATATCTTTTTTAAAATTTTATTAAAAAGTAGCTTTTTAAACTTTAAAAAAACAGTAATTAATTATTTTAAAAATAAAATTATTTTTGCTAATAATAATAACTTTAAAGCTTTATTTTAGATTTTTTTTAAAACTTATTTTTATATATAAAAAGTAACTTTATTTAAAGAAATTATAACTGCTTTAAATACTTTAATTATAATATTAATATAATATAAACTTTTATTTACTAATAAAAACTTTACTTTTAAATTATTATAAAAAATAGTATTATTATTAAATAACTTGCTTATACTAACTAAATAACATAGTAAAATCTATATATATAACTATAAACAAAAACTATATTAAAGCTAGATAAAACATTTATATAGCTATTATATAGCTATTTTAATAGTGCTTTACTATAAAAAGGCTATTTTTTATTAAATAGCTTATTAAAAATAAAAGGTTTAAAAAAGGGCTTTTTTTTATTAAGCTTTTTTTTTTTTTTTTTAACTTAGTTAAAGTTTAAAAACTATAATAAGTTAGTAACTTAATTGCTAGAAATTTTTAATAGTTTTGCTATAGTTTTTTTATAGCTTTTTTATTTTTTAACTTTTTTTTTTTTTTTTTTTTAACCTTTTATAGCTTTTGCTTTTTTATATATGCTTAACTTTTTAGTACTTATTATTTATTTTGCTATAGCTTTTGCTAGTTTTAATACTTTTGTTACTATATAAAAGTTTTTATTACTATATAGTAATATACTTTTTAAATTATACTATAATATTTTTTATTTTATAGCTAAAAAGTTATACTTTAAAATTATATGCTATAGTATTTTTTTTATTTTTATATATTTATATAAAAGTATTAAATACTTAAAAACCTTTTTTTTATAAAAAAAAGCCTTAAAGCTTATTTTTTTAGTTTAAATTTATATTAGTATAATTACTTTATATTTTAGTAGCTTTTAGTATTTAGTTAAAGCTTTTGCTTTATTTGGTTTTTTTTTAGCTAATATTAGGTAGTAGCTTCTTTTTGGCTTTATTTTTTGCTATCTTGCTTTTTATTTCTTTTTTAAAGTAATATTTAGCTTTTTATTCTATAATTACGCTTTTTACTAATTGATTTTTTAGTGCTTTTTTTTGTTTAAGCTACTAGTTATTACTTATAGCTTTTTTTAGTTTTAGTTCCTTTTTTGTTGCTTTTTTGCCTTATATACTAGATTGTTTACTATTACTATTGCTTTATTTATTATACTTTTGCTTAGTAGGTTTTTTATCTTTTTTTTAAATGCTATTATTTTACTGCTTAAGTATAAGTCTAATAAAAGAATTTTTAGTTTAGTTTTTAGTTACTTAATAAGCGTTACTTTATAAGCTTTAGCTACTTTTTTAAAGCACTTATTTTAAGTTGCTGCTAAATATTTTACAAGTTTTTTTAATTAATTATTTTAAAACTTAGAATATTAAGCTGCTGCTTTATATAATAGTATACTTTTTATAATAGCAATATAAAGCTGTTTTATTTTTGCTACGCTATTATTTTATATTAAGTTTTATAGCTTAGTTACTATATAAAATTAAACTATAAGTTTTTTTTTTAGCTTTTTTAAATATTCTTTTTATTTTAGCTTATAATTAAATTATACTTTTAAAAACTTTGCACGTTTTTTTAGTTAAACTACTATTTTAAAAAGATTAACTAGCTATTAAAGCACTATTTTATTGCTAAAAAAGTATATAAGCTTACTTTTTTTTAAAGCAAACTTTATACTATATTTACTAACTTAGCTACTATATATTTTTATGCTCTTTTTAAGGTTTTATAATTATATTTAATATTAATATTTATAATAAAAAGGTTAATATTATTAGTAAAACTTATAATAACAAGCTTTTTAATATACTATATAAGCAAGTTTTACATATAAATAAGTTTTGCACTATTTTGTACTTTTATACATATTATAGATTTTTTCCTATTATATAATAATAAATAATGCTTTTAACTTAGAATAAATTAAATATATAGCTTATATTTTAAGCTATATAGTAAAATAAAAAATTATTAAATTAATATGCTGCTACAATATATAATATTTCTGCTAAAATATTAGCTAATTATGCATATAATTATATAATATATTTAACAATAATACTTAATAAACAAAAATTAACTAAATTTAAAAAGTAAACTATTATATATTATATAATAAACCTAGTTTTGCAATCATTTTTTTCCTAGTTAAATAGTATTAAAAATATAGCTAATTTTTTTTTATATATATATAATGTAACTATAGTTAGCATTAACTAAGCTTTAAACTTTATATAATAACAACTTAACTTTTAAATATATTTTTATTAAAAAATTAATTACTAATAAATCTTTTATAAAGATTTTAATATATATTAAAAGTAGTATATATTTATACGTTTAATAATCAAAAAATTTAAAATTATTAAAAAAAATATTTACAATTTTGATAAAATAGGCTTTATAATAGGAAAAATTAGCGCTAAAATAGTTATTACAACTTTTAATAAATATAAATAACTAAAATCTATATATACTAGGAATTAAGAATAATTATTTGTTATTTAAAGTATTAATATATATAGTTATACTATTTTTTTATATATTATTTTAGCAAAAAAATATTATTTTTTTTTATAGTATAAAAATAGCAAATTACTATTTAACTAAGTTATTATAACAATAAAAAATAGCTAAACAATAAATAAATAAAGTCTTAATTAGATTTAGTATTTTAATAAATATACTATATATTATATAAAAAGTATTTACTGCTTATTAATTCTTAATAGCTATAAAAGCTACTATTTTACTAAATTTAAATTATATGTAAAAAAATATAAAATTATTACTTTTTGTATGCTTTTGCACTTGTTATATCATTTTTAGCTTTTTAATATTGGTTATTTTAGCTTGCTAAAATATATATATACAAAAAAAATTAACAAATTAGTATAAATATATATTATATATATTTTAAAGAAATAATTTTTTATAGTATTTTATTTAGCATATAAAGCTTTTATAACTAAATTAAATATTTAAAAAAGTTTTTAAAGCACTAAATTAGTTTTATATAATTTAAATTATATTATTTTATAGCTTAAAATAAAATTACTAATTAAAATACTACTTAAATTATTATTATTAGTTAAAGTATACTCTTTTTTTTAGCAATTATAAACTTTATATAACATTAAAAATATAAAATTTTAAGCAAACTATATTAAATAAAAAATTGTTTAATATTAGAATAGTTTGCTAAAAAAAATTCTTAAAGCAGTTAACTAAATTATAAAAAGTATAACTATATTTATATACAAAGTTTACTTATTAAAGGAAAAAAACACTATACTATATATAGCTAACTATAAATTTAGCTAATATTACTAAATAAAAAATAAATATATTTAAAATAAAGAATTTTTTATTTTATAGTAAAAATAGGATTTTAAAGCTAAATAAGCTATTAAAAAATAGATTTTATATAAAGTATATATAAATAATTATTATATAAAAGCTAGTCTAATATATATAAAACAATATAAAATATATAGCAAGCTTAAGCATAATATATATACTTATTAAAATACTATAAAAACATTTAGCAAAAATATATTTAATTAAATTTAATTAATTTAATATATTATAGTTAAGTTATTTTAGTTATATATATAAAAGTGCAAAATAATGTAAAACTTACTTATATATAAAACTTGCTTATATAATATGTTAGCTAAAATAAAAAAGTTTAAAAATATAGCGCTAAATAAAATATCTATATATATAGCTGCAAAAAAAGCTTAAAAAGAAATAAAAGTAATAAAAGTATAGCTAAACTAAAAAATAAGTTATAATATAATCTATATTTAATTATTCTATTTAGCTTTTTAAATTGTTTGCTTTTATAACTTATTATATTACCGCTAAATATACTTAATATAAGTAAGCAGCAGTTTACTTAGTACTAATTTTTAAAACATAATTAAAAAATAATAACAAATATTATAAAATAAATAAAAAGCTGTTATAGCAAGTATAAAAAAACAAGCTTATATATAAAAAGATATAGTATTAACTTTAAAGCTTTATATTTTAACTTTATAAATAATATTATAAAATAAATAAATATATAATATATTAAGCAAATTATTTATATTAAAATATAGCAAAATATAATAAAGAAAAGTAAGCTAAAGTATAAACTTTTAGTACTATATATTACTTAAAGCAATATTGCAAAAAATAAATTTTTAAATATTGTTTTTACTAGTAAAAATTAACTTACTATTTTATATATTAACAATAATAGCTTTATAATTATATATATATAATAAAATATAAATTAGATTAAAAAACGATTTATTTAGCATTTTTATACTATAACTAGTATATATATTAATAGTATATAGTATTATATTTACTTAATATAAAGATATTAAAGCTAGCTTTTAAAACATAAGCTAAGCAAATATATATATAATAAAATTTAAGCAGCTAAAATAAATTTAAATTTATATTTTAAAGTATAAATAACCTAAATATATAAGCTTAGCAATTAGTAATTAGCTTATGTTTATATATTACTTTATATAAAAGTATAAATTTAGTAAACAAAAACATAATTTAAAGTTATACAAAATATATATACTAATATATACTTTTAGTAGTATATAATAAATCTATTTTAAAAAATATAAAGTATAAGAAAAAAAAACTAAAAAAAGTATTTATATACTATAAAAAAACAAGGTTTAAGAATATATTTTAATTAAGTTAATTTAAAGTAGTAAAAAAAAATAAAACTAAGTACTTAAATATTATAAAAAAACAGAGTTTGAAAATATATTTTAATTAATTTAAAAAAAGTAAATAAGTAGTATATAGTACTAGTATAACTTAAAACAAAAATAACTTAACAAATATAAAATATATAAAATAATAGTTTATATTATATTTTTTTTTAAATTTTGCTATATTTTATAGTATAAAATATATTTATATAGCCTTAATAATAAAAAAGTTAAATATATAGCAAATAATAAAATTTTTTTTTTTACTATATTAAAACTTATAAATAGCCTATTAAACTTTAACCTAAAAAGAATACTAATAAAGTTATACTAAAGCAGAATATGCTTTTATTTAATAAGTATTTAACTTTTTATATTTTACTTTTTTTTTTCTTTTTTTTTTCTTTTTCTGCTTTTTTGTTATTATTATTATTTTTATTTTTATTTCTGTTACCTTTTTTATCTAAATATACAAGCTATTTATAAAAAGCTTTTAGTATAACTTATTAAATATTATTAAACTAAATATAGTACTACTTTTTTATAGCTTTTTATTTTAGCTTAAATATATAAGCATAATAATATAAATACTAAATTTAATAAGTTTTATATTTAACTATTATAATATTTTTCTTTTTAATAAAAAATAAATAATAGCTAAGCTAAATAAAATTAATATTAGCTAGCTATTATAGCAACTTATATAGTATAATATTAATATACGCTGAGTAGTAAATAAATATATATTATAAAAAAAATATTAAATGCTATAGCTTTTACTACTATATTTATTTATACCTATTTAAACTTTAGCTGCTATAGTAGCTAATAGCAAAAGCTAGCTATTATAATAAAGCTATTTTATATTTTTGCTATTTAAATATTATATTTAATTTAACTTTATTATTTATAAAGATTTATAGTTAGCTTTAATAGCTTTATTTACTAATATTTATTATACTTTTATTATTTAAGTTATAAGCTTATAATATAATTATAATATTATATTAAAGCTAATGCTGCCGCTATTGCTTTTGCTTTTGCTTTTTTTATTATTGCTTTTTTTGCTTTTTACTTTTTTTTTTCTACTTTTTTGCTATATTAGCTTATTTTGCTAGCCTAACTATAAATACTACTATATTAATAATAAAAAGTTAAGCTTAGCTATTCTTTTTTTATTTTAAATTATAAGTTTTTATTTTATTATAGAAAAAACTGCTAATATAGCATATTTAACTGCTATAATTGCTTATTTATTAAAAAAAGTTTAGTATATAAGCTATAATAGCTACTTTTGCTTTTTAAATTTATTTACTTATATTGCTAAATATAATATTATTATATTAGCTTTAAAAAATAGTATATATAAAAATACTAATAATATGTAAAAGCAGTTATAAAAAGTAGCTAAAAGTAATATAATTAATTAAATTTAAAGTTAAAGTATTTAAAGAAATTAAGTTTAATAGTATATATAATAATATTAAAAACCTATTAAGCATATTTTTAAATTATCTTTTGCTTAATAGGTAGCTTGTTTATATAGCTAAAATAAGCTAAATATATAACAACTTTATTAACTATATATATATATTAATATTTTTAGTAAATTAAAACGTAATACTTTTTTAAGCATATAAATAGCTTTATTATATAATAAATATATATATAAATTATATAAAAAAGTAATTCTATTATTATAAAATAATAAAAATATAATAATAGTAGTAATAATATTATAATAGCTTGCTATTTATTATACTATTAAAAAGTATATACTATTTAAAAAAATCTTATTATAGTTAAAATAACATAGAACTTTTATATACTATTTAATTAAGGTTTAATATATATAGTATATAAAAATAGTTATAATTTTTTAGTAATAAAAAGTAAATCGCGAAAATATATATATATAAATGCTTTTATATTAACAATAAAATAAAATAAATTATAAAAATTTATATTTAATTAGTTTTAATAGATATAATATATAGATATTATAAAAGGTTATAAAATAATAGTATAAAAAAAAACCAAAAAGATACTAAAGCTAAAGCTAAAAATAAAATAATATACTTTTTAAGTTATAAATATTAAATAAATAAACAGCTTTTTTTAAAAGCTAGCTTAAAATATAAATTATAATTTTTATTTATATTATAAACTAAATATTTACTTTTAAAAAACTAAAAATATATAGTATAACTAGTTTTTTATTTTTTATAGCAAATTAAAAATATAATATAATTTTTTAAAAAATAATACTTAAATATTATAATTTTAAATAGTTAAACTATTTAAATATATTTTAGTATTAATTTAATTTGTTTTTATTTAAATATAATTAAATATTAATTGCTATTTCTTAGTAATTATATTATTAATTTATAATAACTTTAATTTAACTATTTAACTATAATTTAAAAATATATGTTTAATTATGTAGTTATATACTAAAATAAAATATAATTTAAAATTATAAAAAGTAGTTTTTTTTTTTTAATTTTTAATTATAGTTAATTTTATATATATTTTAAGTTATTTTAATTTATATATTTATTTTATAATTAAAGCAACTTATACTACTTTAAAAATATTAGTAAAATTATAAACATTAAATAAGTAAATAACTTTTTTTTATAAGCTAGCTTAAAATATATATTATAGTTTTTATTTATATTATAAATTAAATATTTATTTTTAAAAAAACTAAAAGTATACCTTTTAAAAAACTAAAAATACTTTTTTTAAGAAATTAAAAGTACTTTTTTAAAAAACTAAAAATATATAGTATAACTAGTTTTATACTCTTTATAGCAAATTGGACATACATTTTCTAAGAACTAAATATATACCTTTTAGGCGGCGTAGCATAGGCTATATAGTGCTCCGTAAAACTAGATATGCTATATAATTCTTTAAGTACTAATACTTAGGAATTAGCAATAAAATTAGAAATTAGCGGCAGCAAATTAGCAAAAGGTAGCTAAAAATATATCACTAAAATAAAACATAGTATCTAAGTTTTCTTAGACATAATAAATAAGCTAAAGCTTATATAATAATATATAATATGTTTTTTACTTTATATAGTTAATATTATTAGTTTATTTAAATAAGTTATAATTTTTTTTTAGATTTAAGCTATATTATTTTTTAAATATAATATATAAACTAGATTAAATAATATATATGCTATTATATTTAACTTTAATAACTTTATTTAAATTTAACTTAAAAGTATATGTTAAGTTTAATCCATTTTATAAAGCAAAAAAGCCTTATACTCTCTCTTTGCATACTGTAAATATAATACTGGATAGACGGTAATATTGATACGGTTATTCGAATACGGTTCGCAAAAAAAAAAAGCAAAAATAGTGAAAATGGCAGGCCAAAGCCGGGGCGCCGCCCGTGAGAGGTACTATCGCAAGGTTTAAAGCAAAAGAGTCACACCGACTTAAAAGTATATACTTAACTATAAAATTTAATAAAAAAATAATATATAATTTAAAACCAAAATATATAATTTCTTTTTTAATATATTAATTATAAATTATTTTATATATATTTTAAAATAACTAAATTTATATATTTGTTTTATAATTAAGTTATTATAAACTAATTTGTAAATTTAAACTAATTAAATTATTGTTTTATAATTAAGTTATTATAGTTTAATTTATAATACTTTTTATAACTTATTTAGCCTTTTTATATAATAATATTATATTTATTATACCTTGTTTTATTTTTTTATATAACTATTGCTACTTTATTTTTTATATAATATTAAAAAATATATATTAATTATTATAATTAAGTATATACTTATTTATTTTACTTTATATATATTAACTAATTATAAATATATATATTATACTTTTTTCTTTTTTTATTAGATTTTATTACATTAATTTCTTTTATAGTATTAGTAAATATATATATTAAACTAAGTTATTAATACTATATATTTATATATTATAGCATTTAAACTTTACTTTATATACTATTAATTTATTATAACTTTAACTTAATTATTTAACTTTAACGTAAAAATGCATGCTTAATAATGCAGTCGTATAATAAAGTAAAATATAATTTAGAATTATAAAATATGGTTTCTTTTTCGAGATTTTAATTATAAAAAATTTTAAACATATTTTTAAATAACTTAATTTATATATTTATTTTTAAATTAAGTCGCTTTTAATATAAGGCTGCGCTAGTCGTTTAAATTAATTAACTTATGCTTTTATAATTAAGTTATAATAACTTAATTTAAAAATACTAATTAGTAAACTAAACGTATACTTTTTCTAAAAACTAGATATATACTTTTTAGGTAATATAATATAAGCTATATAGTGCTTTATAAAACTAAATATACTATATAATTCTTAATGTACTAATATTTAGGTTTTATAAAACTAAGATAATAAAGCTTTAATTAAATCTTTAAGCTTTTAAAAAATTAAACACCTTTTATAAAAGTTATAATACTTTATATTTATATGTAATCTTAAATTATATATTTTATAAATTTATTATTCTTGCTATTTAATATTTATAGTAGTAAAAACGACGTAATAAATAGTTCTTAAAGGTAAGATATTATATTAAATATAAAGATAGAAAAAAGAGAAACCTCCTACTACTAGAATCTAAAATTCTACCTAAGTATATATAGTATACTAATCCTGTAAGCTAGGTACTAACAGCTAATACCAATAGCTATAGCGTTAGTATATACCTTCTAGGTATATACCTCCTTAGTGCAACCGTATTATATACCAGCTATACAAAATACTATTGCTATTTTTAGCAATTAATTACTGCCTTTTTTAAGCCTTTTTTTCTTTTTTTTAGGAACTTCCTTATTCTTTTTCTTTTTTTCTGTATTTAATACTAAAGCTTTTTTAGATGTTTTTTAAAGCTGCTCTTGCTTCTAAGAAGAAATAACTACTAAAGAAAAAATATCGGGTTATAGTTTATAGCAGTCCTAATACTTCTTAATTAATTTACTGCTATAGCAGAGTTACTATTTAAACTTCTACTTATTAAATTTATATTTTTATCTTTTTTATTTAATAAAATAATTAAACTTAATCTTTTTTTAATTAAGTTAATAATTAAAAATAATTTTGACTTTGTATATTTTTTCTTTTTTTATGTTAAAGTCTTTTTGTTTTACTTTTATAAAGCCTAGTAGTAGTACTTATTAAGCAAAAAAGTCTTTGCTTTCGAGAGTAAATTATAAATACTTAATTAATATAACAAAATAAATTATAAAATCTAAAGAAAAGTTAAATTTGTAAAATAAGTTACTTACTTTTTGTTTTATAGTTTAAAAGTTTAACTGTTATTATATATACTTGCAAAAAAGCTTTTTTAAGAAGTAATATCTTTTATATAAATATAAGTATACCTAGTTACTTAAACTAAATTTAAAAACATAGTATTTAGTATTATATTATTTTTTAACGCTAGTATATGCAAAATCTATTGCTAGCTGCACATTCTTTTGTAAGTGCTTACAAAAAAAGCATATATTTTTAAATTTTTATAAATTTTTAGCATTAGTAAGCATATTAAGTGCGCTTTATAGCTTAAAGCTAAAAAGCTGTTTATATAGCATAAATTTAGTAGCATTAAAGTATATAGCATTTAAATTCTATTATAAAAAAGATATAATATTTACTTAATTAGCTTTAAGTTTTATAAAATTATAAAATTGTAAAGCTATTTTAATAGTTTAATTCTTATGTTTAAATAGTTTATTAGCCTAAAAGTAGTATGCTATAGTTATTAGCAGCTTAGTTTCTAATAACTTCTATATTTTTTGCTAAAAAAAAAAAATAAACTTTTAATCCTAATTAAAAATAATTCCTTTAAATATTCTTTAGTTACTTAGTAGTAGCTATTTAATTAGCGTAGTAGCCTATTTCTCTGCGGTATATTTTTTATACCTAAGTATAAAAAAGGTACGTTTTAAAGCAAAGCATAAAGCCGTTATTATAAAGTTATATATTTAAAAATATAGTTTATTTCTGCTAAACTACTAAAATATCCCTTTAGCTTTAGTTTTAAGCAGTGCAAAAATAAAGTCGATCGCAATTATATATATAAGTAAAAAGTTTTTACTTATAAGTTAAATAAGTTACAAACTTTTAATAAGCTTTTATTAATTAGTTTAATTTAATCTATATATATAGCAGTACTTAATATACTTTTTTACTAGCCAGGTTTTATTTTTAATTGCATATAATTCTAAAGCTTTTATTATTTTCTAAACTTTTTAGTAATACTTTTTATTATATGTTATTTTAAATATCTTTTTAATTATACCGTAAAGAACACAAAGTTATTATATATTATCGTAAATATTATAAATTAAACCGTTTTTAGCAATATTAAAAAAATAGCTAAGCTTAAAAAAAAGGCCAACATTTTTATTAAAATTCTTTAACTTAGCGTTTTTTAGGTCGTTAAAAATCTATAAGTACTTAATATCTTTTTAATAAGCGCGTTAAAAGTCCTACAGTATAAAATCCTTTATAACTACTTCTAAAAAAGATATATACTACACTATATTTCCTTTTTTTTAAACGGTATTTAAGGTAGCTACTTTCTCTAACTTTTTCAGTTTACTATCGGGGTTTATTACGTCTAATACGCTCTAAAGTCGGCTAAGCACGTTAAATATATAATTTAACTGTTCTAGCAAGTAGTACACATATAATCCGTACTATAAAAGGTAAATAAAAGAATTAATTAGCCGTCGGTTTATTTAGTTAGTAGCTAAAGTCTTTAAAATAGTCTGGTTAACTATTCCTTTTATAGCAGAATAATTAATTAAAACAATAACAGACTTTTTATTAAATTATAGTATTATTTATAATTTCTTTAAAGCTTATATTAAGCAAGCTATTTCTAATTCGAAGGGTTTATAGCAGGTCTTAGCATTTAATAAATACTTGCTAAAATATATAATTAGCTATACTTACATATAAGGAATAGTTTTCTTTAGCATTTAATAGTAACTAAGCTTAATATAAAAAACTATAACGCTAAATCCTTTCTAAAAAGATCTATTAATTTAGAAAAACAAGTTATATATAAAATTATAGTAATATAGGTTTGTTTTTCTATATATAGTATTTTAAACGGCTGCAAATAAAGCCTTTTTAGCAGGTATAAGCTTATAATATATCAATTATATATATATTTTACGCTTGTTTAGCTTCCTTATCTTTATATAGCTAAACTTTCTTTTTTTGGTAAACAGATTAGCTTTTCGCTGTTATAAAAGTTCTAATATTTTAGCATAATATAAAATCAGGTTATAAAACTAGCTAAAAGCACCAATATATTATTTAAGAGCTTTTAGCTAACAAGGAAAAGCTAATTTATAGAAAGCTATAATATAACTAGCTATATTAGCGAAGCTAAAAGCGTTTATATAAAACTTTAGCAGGTTTATTAAAAAATAACCAATAAACGACTTAGTTAAAAATATTACAATATTTTTTTTCTGAAACAACCTAAAAATTAAGCGTAAGTACTCCTTATATTAATTAGTAGTCTTAGAAAAAATCTAATAGAAACTCCAAGAGTTCCTAGCACTACTTTATAGAGTAGAGTAGCACCTCCTCTTTAGTAGCACCTGCTACTAGCTATAGATTAAATAAGAAGCCAAAGGCTCCACGTATATATAGCTAGATTCCTAGCCTTAGTAGCTTTGCTACCTTTTTCTAAATAGAGCATCTTTTATTTTACTACTTTAATTTTTATTACTTATAACTACACCTATTAAATTAGTACCTCTACGTAGTTCTAACTACAAAAACTAAATTAAACTAAACTATATAACTATTACCTTAATCTCTTAAGGTTAAAAAACTTTTTTTTATTACCTAGCAGTATTAATTATTTTTATGCGCCTATAATAAATATAACATCAATCTAATACTACAACTATCTTAATTAAAGCAAGTATTATTGCTAAATCTTTTAGCATTAAGTTTTTTATACTAATTTTATTATCCTACTCCTGTTAAAACCTACAAATAACTAAGCAATCGGTAAAACGTACGCTTAATATTACACCTTTATATCCTAAAAAACAAGAAAACCCAAAATTATATAAGATATACTCTATAATTAAAGATATTAAATCTTTGCAGACGTTACAAATTTATTAAAAAACACCGATTGTTAAAGCATACCCTACAATTAAAACTTTTTACCCTTTCCTGCTAAATATAATAACTAGCAAAAATGTTAATTAAGCATACTCGTTAGCTATTTAGAATATATATATTCTACATAATAGTCCAACCTTAAGTAAAAAGCACCCCTAACGTCATTATTTTCTTATAAAAAAAAATTTTTATTATAATACTAACCTATCTATATAAACGCTATATCTAACAAACATCTACCTAAATATTTGCCTAATAATACACTAGATCTGCTTTTAAATCTAGCTTAACTAAAAGCTAGTACAGATTTAGCCAGCAAGTTAGCGGCTCTAGCAGCTAGATCAACTAGCGCTCCATAGTCCTTTTTTACCTTTAACCCCAATTATTTAAGTCTGCTTATAAATCCTACGACAAAAAAAGCACATAAGTATACCTAGGATAGTTCTTGCACTATAAGCGCAAAGCCTAAAAACGTGCATCCATCCGCATTTAATTAAGAAAGCTTTAACAATATATATATAAAGATACTAAATGCTGAAAAAGCAATCAGCAGTATACAAAAGGACATTAAAAAAATTGCTAGCATATATAACCAATTGTAAGCTTTTATATAAAAAGTATAATCTATATTTAATCTTAGCTAAGTATTAAAAACTTTTATATAAGATTAGGTAGGCCTATCCGGTATATAGCTTATTATAAGTAGTATATCTAATATATAGCCTGCTATAAATAGTATAAGTATACTTTTTCTTCCTTTACTGCTAGTATATAAATTATTAGATAAAGCTATAAGTAAAAGATTAAAGTTCTAAGTTAAAGCTAGTAGCAATCCGCTAAACAACCTAAGCAATAGCAATAATAAAGAAAATTATTGTAAGTATAATTATAATAACAATAGATACGGCCATAAATACAGATTTAAATATAGACTTAGTATATGTTATACTACCTTTAAAGCAGAGTCCGCCTTTATAAAAAGAAGTACTTATAAAATTAAGCGTAATAATATTAGCATTTTTAATTTCAAATAAAAAAACCTTAATAATTACAGTATAGTAGCTAACAAAAAAAATATTATTTATATTAATATTTACTTATTTACTAACTATATTAACGTTTTAATCAAATATAAAAAAATATATTTTTTTAATACTAGTTAGATCTTTAATATTTTTAATTACCTAATAGTAAGATTAGTTCTGCTATAGTAAAATGATAAAATTAGCGCTAGCAACTGCTATATTTAGCAAAAAGCTAGCTTAAATAAAGTACTTTTTAAGCTTAAAAATCGTTTTAAAATTAGAATAGGTTATATTACTTAGAAGTTTTTTAGTAAAACATTCTTACTATATAATATTGCTAAAAACTGCAATATTTTACCTTAGTATATTTAGCGTAAATTATATTATACTTATACTAACAGTACTTTAAAATATAATAATAGCAATTAAATTAATATTATATAAAATATTTATAATTAATAAAATAAAGTACTTACTAATTATATTTAGCTTCTTAAAAAAAAAGAAATACTAAAAAAGTATATAAAAAAAATCAAAAAAGCCTGCTATAAGTTAAAACATAAAGTAAAATAATATTACTTAAACATTAAGCTTAAATTTAATTACTTTAAAGTAGATAACTTAACTGCTATATAAGCTTAATTACTTTATTTATTTTATTAAAATAATTATAATTGCAGTTATAAACATAGGTTTAATAATAACTACTTATATTGTAATTAAAGCTAAGAAAAACGTTGTTTTAAAAGCTATAATTGCTATTATAACTATAATTAGTATTAGGATAAAGGATAAAACTGCGTATGCAATAGTAGTTAAAATTGCGATTAAAACTGTAATTAAGACTGCAACTGCAATAGCAATCGCAATTAGTATTATAATAGAGACTATGACTAATAGTAGGATAGAAACTGCAAGCACGATCGATAAAGTAGCTAAAGCTAGAACTGCAACTAACTACGTGGTTAAAACTATAACTATCGGAAGAGATATTGCAATAATAGTTGTAACCGCGTATACTTTATAAAAGGAAAAGCTAGCAACAAGATTTTTAATGCAGAAGCTTTAGCGCTTAAAAATACTAAATATTAGAATAGATATTTTTTTTATTATTTAAATATAGCTATTATATATTATAAATGCTATAACAAATATAAGTTACTAGCTATTTTTTGCTTATACTTAAAATATTGTAAGCTTAGCATTTAATTAAAAGTATTAAGCATACTTTTTCCTATTAACTTTGCTTAATATATATATAAATATTATACTTAGAAGTTACTTTTATAGAACTTATTGTTTTAATACTTTTAAAAATATACTGTAGCTAAAAAAGGTATTATTTATAAACCTAAAGGTATATTAAGCAGCTACTTAGTACTAAAAGTAGCTAAAAAGAAAGCTAATACTAGTGCAAGCAAGGTTTTTAATATAAAGGTTTTTATAATTAAAGCACCTAGCGCTAATTAGATTAATAAAGCTTTATACTCTAGCTATACCTATTTTTGCTTTAAGGTATACTTTAGCTTAAAAGCTAAAGACGTAGAAATCTATGCTAATCTTAAAACTAGCAAAACTATAATTAATTAGTTATACTTTAATACTTTTAAGTATACTACCGTTAAAAAAGATAAATTTGTAATAACTATAAATAATACCTTTATAATCTTTACTAAATAAGCTACTTTTACTTTTTATACTTGCAGTATAAATAAACATAAGAAACCTCTTACTATTAAATATAAAAAAGAAGAATAAGTTGTTAAAAACTACTTTTAATTTGGTATACTTATTAGCAACAACTTTTTTTAGCTATATAATTTTATAATTAATTATAGCAGCAGAACTATTACTTTTAAAAAATTTAACAACTTTACTATTTTAATAGAAGTTATAGTACAAAGTTTTAAGTGCGTATAAAAAGTAATTAATAAAAAAAACGTTATAATTTAAAGTAGCAAAAGCGTTTATTTCTAAATAAAGTATAAGCTTTTACTAAAAGATTAGAACTTCTATTTTATAGCTATATATAAGAATTTTATAAATACTTTTATTAACGCATATATTTCTAAAGTAGTACTAATAATTAATAACGTAGCCACTTTAGTAAAAATATATAAAAGTACTAAATTAGGCTAGATTTATAAAAATTAGAACAGTAGTATACATATTAGTTCGTAGAAAGAGGTTATAAAAACTCTAGCTTTTGTTTCTATTTTATTTACTGCTTCTCTAGCTAGAATTATTAGTTTTAAATCTTTAGCTACTGCTAACTCGGTAGTAGCTATAAATGCTAAATTTAACATATTGCCAATTATTACGGCGTTAGCTACTAATAGCGTTTTAAACAATTCTATATATATAAATAAGCTTGCTAGCAATACTATTTAGCTATTTAAGATTAATATTTTAGTAATTTTAACATATATTTTTAATATGTTTATATTTACAGCATCTAATACTTGCAATAGTATATAGCTATTAGGTATACTTTTTACTAACGCTGTATTTAACGTAATTATAAATACTAATTACTAGCTATTTCTTAATTCTTATATTTTAAGATTAAATAAACTTTTTAAGCCAAAGATAGCAGATCTTTTTGCAAACTTTAGCATTAAAAAGCTAATAGACCTTTTAAAAATTATTACTAAAGATAGCATATATATTTACTTTAAATGCTTTTTTAAAGCTATTAAACTTGCTAAAATTGTCTAATTATACAATATATAAACTAATTAAAACAAGGTAAACATACTAGAAAATAAATAGCTAAAAGTCCTTTTTATTAATAGTTAATAAAAAGTAAAGCTAGCTACACGTTTTTACCTGCTTAATTACTATAATATAAAAGTTTTTAATACGATATATAATTTTTTTTATAAGAAGGATTATTTAATATAGGTTAATAAAGCTACTCCTTTTGCTTACTTTATTTTTATTGCCTAGCGTAAAATCTATAGTAAAAACAAAGGCTAAATAGTTATTAATTTTTAAGTGTTAAATAAAGTAGTAGTTTCTAATAATTACCTTTTTTTACTATAGCACAATATTATTAATAGTTTATTAAACAAGTGCTATATTATAATAGTTAATACAATTAGTTTCTTTTATTAATTTAAGGTATATTTTAATTATAAAAATAAGTTTATAGTAATTAGTCTGCAAAGAATTAAGAGATCTAATATTGCATTAATAAGATTTTGCAATTTATTTGCTTATATATAGCGGTATATAAATTAACTCTTTTGGAATTATTTATACTACTGCTATATATTTATTAATAATATTATTATTTTTTTAAATAGCTTTAATAAGCATGTTAACTATTTTAATACTATTTTTAAGCTCTTTTAAATCTAAAATATAGCTATATTTTTTATAAAGTTTTTTATTAGGTATTTTTTTATTAAACTATTAAAATTCCGTGTTAATATGCTTGGTATATCTACTACCGCTTATAAAGTATAAGCTTTTAAACAATTAGCATTTCTAGACTTGCTTAAGATACTTAAGTAATACTTAAGCGCTAGTGGCTTCTTATATAATCTTTTGCCTTACTATACATAGTTAGCAAAGCTTTTATAGAAGCAGAAAACTGCTTTACTTGCAAAAAAATAATAGAAAAGCAAAGTAGTTAATAGCAACCTTAGCCGCTAAAAGTATTATTGCTAATTAATATTTTATAAAGCTACTTTTGTTAAACTAGCCTTTTTTAAAGCAGTATAAAATGCTATATATAATAATACTACGATTTACTATTACAATTTTAACTAAATCCTGTTTTTATAAATTAATAGATTACGCAAATAAAGCTTTAGCATAATACTATTTTATACTATAAAAAGATATATATAGTTTTTTAGTAATACTATTCTGTTTACTAAAGTATAGCTTATAATATATCTAAGTTGCTGCCTTTTTAGCGCTAAAACTAGGTATAAGTTTTTAGAATTAGAAGTTATATGCTTAATCTAGGCTACAAAAAAGCTTTATATAATTATTTACTTTAATAAGTAGCAAGTTATTGTCCTTACCGATTACTCCTTTATAAAGAGTATTATTAACCAAACTATACTTAATACTTCTGCAACTAACTAAGCTAATCACTAATTTATTAATTTATCTATTTATTTGTCCTAGTATAAATTGCAAATATATTATCTCTTTAAACGTCTAAACTATATTTTTAACATATTTAGCTAGCTAAAGGCTGTATAAAATGCTACTAATAACACAGGCAAGCTATAGCGCTTAAATAAGCTAGCTGTTTTAAACTCCGTTTAAAATATCATAGAATATATAGCTAAAGCTATTATAAATAAGACTTAAGAACAAGATTTTAAGCTTGCTTATAAAGCCAATTTTTGGTATAAAAAAATCCTAGATAAGTTAAATGCTAATAAGTTCTGTAGCAACAACGAAGGCGTCGTTATTTTTTCTAAACTTAGGTATCTTTTTTACATTATTAATAAATTAATTTATAATATATATGCTAGAATTAAGCGGCTTTATATATTATATAGCATAATATAGAAAATACTTAAAATAGTATATAATAAAAAGCATTATGTTAGTTTAAATTATATAATAAGTAACTTTAAAAGCTATTTAATTTATTGCAAATTTTAATTGGTTAAAAAGTATATTAAATGTTGTTCTAGCTATAAGTTTAACTAAATAAATTAATTAAAGCCTATTAAAAGTTTTTAACTTATATGCCTTATATACTTTCTGCTTATACAGACTATAGCAATTAACTTTATTTTATTTTTACTTTTAATTAAGTTAATTAGTACTCTATAGCAATTAATAGGCAAGGCTTACTATAAGTATTATAATTATATAATAATAGCTTTATATTTTATATTTAAATATATATTACTTTTACTTAGAAATAAAAAGTATACCGCTAAAAAATAAGCTACTATTTTTATTAAGCACTTGCTACTAAGTAACTAGGGTATACTAAGAGGTATAATTTCTAATTGTAATTATAAGTTTATATTTAACTTTTGGAAAAGTATATAAAAAGCCTTAAGTATAAAGCTTTTAATAACTACGGCTTACTACTTATAAAAAGATAAGCTATTTAAACATAAGAACTAAACGGTAGAAATTGCGATATAATATTATAACTTTACTAATCTAGAGTTTAATTGGCTTAAAATTGTACTTTTTTTGTAGTAAAACCTAAATTTAGCAAAAAACTAAACGATATAATTAATACTATATAAATAGCTATTTAAATTTAAACTACCTAGACTATTAGACATAATAACTAAAACTTAAAATTAACTTATTTAGGATATTTAAGCATTATAAGACTATTTAAAATAAGATGTTAACTTATATATAGACTTTGTAGCAGTATAAGCTAAGCGGTACTATAATAAAAAGTACTATATATTGGAATTTAAGCCTAAAAACAAAGTTCTGCTATATTTATATAACAGTTACTATCTTCTTAATAAGCCGCTAAAAAAGTACTTATAATAACAAGCTAAACTATAGACTATTAAGTGTAAAATAAGTAACCTAGCTTACAAATTAGATCTTTTTAAGTACTCGTACATATATTCTATAATATTAATAGCTTAGCTATAACTTATAAAGAGTAATAAAGACCTTTTTTATTATACTATTTTTTTTTTTAGACTAGTTAAAGCCGACTAGTATTTCAACTTAAATAAAGGCAAAGAAAAAATCTATAAAGTAAAACATATTTTTTAGTATTATTCTAATTATAAAAAAACTAAGTTTAATTACTTAATTAAGTAGTAAAGCTAAAGTTATAAATATAATTGTTAGTATACTAAGTATTACTTTTAGTACTTAAAGGAGTTAATTAATATATACTAGGAGAAGCATGGATTAAAGCTTATAATTAAGAAAGTACTAGTAGAGTTAGCGCCTATAGTAGTTGTACCTATTGCTGTAGCTTTTACTATAGAAAAACTGGTCTTTAATATACCTTGATATTGTAGACGTTTACACAAGGCCTAGGCTAAGCCTAAGAAATAAAACGTTAAAAGATTGCGAAAAAGCTATTGCAATTAAAAGGATTAACGGGTGCACTAGTAATAGAGAAAAATTAAGAATAGGTTTAATTTTTATAGCTACTAAAGGCAGTAGCTTTTCTTTTGTTGCTTAGTACTTTAATAGGAACTTTAAAGGTCTTTAGCACTACTTTACAGAGTAGAGTGGCACCTTCTTTTTAGTAGCACCTGCTACTAGCTGTAGATTAGATAAGGAGCCAAAAGCTCTGTGCATATATAGCTAGATTTCTAGCCTTAGTAGCTTTGCTACCTTTTTTTAAATAGAGTATCTTTTGTTTTACTACTTTAATTTTTACTACCTGTAACTACACCTATTAAAATCATAATATTGTTAATAAAAGCTCTGTAGTACTATTTATAGTTGCAAAAAAGATTATTTATATATTTTTATATATAAGCTAAACTATTTTAAAAGCTTATAATAGCTATATAGTACTATTTTATTCTTTACGGACTAATTACTATAAATTGGTTACGGTAATTAAAATATATAAAGAATTAATAGAAAAAAGCTGTCGTATTTACAACTATTATATAATGCTTGCCTTATAAAAAAAAAGATCACTTTAGCCTATAATAGTAAAAAATAGTTATTTAGTATAGCTACCTTGTTAAATTTACATAAGTTAACTACTATATATTCTTTTTAAACCATTTTATTTAAAGGTTTATTTTTATTAAGTATAGCTTATTAAGCAATAAAAACAGAATATATAAAAAAAGTAGGTTTATTTACCTAGTTTATGCAGCCTTAATTATATAAACTATTGTAATATTTATTTAGTATATCTATGTTTTTTTGGCTTAAAAAATAAAATTGATTTTTTATTTTAACGTTTTAGTTTTACTAGCTTTTAACAAGAGAAACTTTTAGTTGCTTTTTTATTAAAATATTTATAGTGCCTTTATTTTTCTAGATATTGAAAGCTTTTACAATTTCTTAAAACTTTTTAGCAATAAAAGCTTTTTTAAAGTATATATAAACGCTTACTTTAGTTATAATTTCAGGCAAGTTAGTAGGTCGCTTAATCTTAATTATAAAGTATACCTTAGAGATCTTAAAATAAAAAATTATAAAACTTAAAGCAGGCTTTAAATTTTTATTGCTAGAGTTAATTATTAAAGTTATAGCGTTAGTAAGTAAAATATCTAAAACAAATATAGCAAGTTATAAGATTGCAAAATTAGCGATTTTATTAAATGTTATAGCGCTTTTAGATAGCGCAGTTTTTATAATAATTGCTATAATTACAAGATTTAATTTAATCTTTACTTCTAAGTAAATAGATACTATAGAAGCAGAAAATACTTCTTTGCTTGCACTTACTTTTATAGAAGTTTAAATTAAAAAAGTTAGTAATATACCTATTATTATACTTATAATAACTGCTGCTACAAACGCTAAAGCACCAAAAGCACTCTTAAAAAAAACAGTATAATAATTAGTTATTTTATTTTTATAAATATAACTAAGCTTAGTTTTTTTAAAAATAGTAAAACATTTATTTAATATATTAACTATTAGTATAACATATAATATTTATATATTAACTAAGGTATTTATAATAGCTAAAACTTCTTTTATCGTATAAAAATAGAAGTTATAATTAGTAAATAAAGCCTTATATTTTACTGCTATATAAACAAACTCTCTGCTTTTTAAGCTAATAGTTTTTTAGTTAGTAACTTTTTTTATATACTTATACGTTTTTAAAGTAACTTTAAAGTTTATACTAAAGTTATTTATTTTAAAAAAAGTAATAATATATATAAAATAACAGATATTAGCTTAATATAGCAAAAGGAAATCATTTCTAAAAAGAAAGTTTAGTGCTAAATTTTTAATTATTTAACTTTGCTTTTTAAATCGCTATATTTTTAACTTACCTTTATTATTAATACTTTTATAGTAAAACTAAAAAGTTGTATACTTTATAAGCTTTATACTACTAAGTCTTAGTTTTTTAGCTTTATTAGTTTACTTTTTAGTAGTATGCTTTAATATATTTAGAAATTAGCGTTTAATATAAATTGCTCCTATTTCTAGGTTAGCATATACTTTAATATTCTTGCCGTTTTTAGTAGCTCGTATAAGAAAGCAAAAATATATTATATATAAGTAATAAGTAAGCTTAACTAAGTTATATATTAGTATGTTTAAAACTTCGACTTTATTGTTCTAAGTTATACTTGCGAAATATATGTCGTCGTAGGTTTCTTTTTCTAGTATTAAGTTATTTTAAACTAGCTAACAGTTTAAAGCAACATTTTTATATTATATTACGCCTAGCTTTATATTAATATAATACTTAAAATGTTTAAATAACTAGTTATATAAAGCAAGCAGTATATTATAGTATTTATAGGTTTATTACTTTAGGTTAAAAAGTAAAATACTTTTAATTTTTTTAAGCTTAACTACTAGCTAATATTTATATAAGTATTTCTCTTTAGCTTTAAAAAATTAAAACTTAATATAGCATCTATAGCAAGTAAGCTTAAAGTTAAGCTAATATAATATTTCTAAAACTAAGTTTTATTTATTGCCTAATAAGTAGTAGTTAGTTAAATATCTGTTAAATTAGGCCGCAAAATATATTTCTTAACTCTAATAGTTATCTTTATTATTGTAGCTAAAGCTTTAATTATAGTTACAACTACTTTTTCTACGCTTATTATCTAAT
This sequence comes from Nemania serpens, assembly GCA_022578855.1. NCBI lineage: Eukaryota > Fungi > Ascomycota > Sordariomycetes > Xylariales > Xylariaceae > Nemania > Nemania serpens. Next base: position 30,803 of record MU396687.1, read on the forward strand.
TGTTAGTATTTATTATTGCAGCATTATTTACAGTTATTATATCTGCTGCTATTTTTTTTGTTTTACCTATTGTTACAGCTGCTTCTTTTATCGCATTAGTAAAACTTATAGCTGTTATTACATCTATTATAGTTATTACAATATAAATATAAAAAGCTATTACAACAAAGCTTATAATTATATAAGCTATATTAATTCCAGCTATTATTTTTATATTAGTTATTACTATATTGCTTATTGCTATAGCAGTTATAAAAGCAATTGCGTAATCTTTTCTGCAAGTTATAGTTTTAACAAAGGTTATATAAAAAGAAAAAGCATAAATTGCTGTTTCTAAAGTTAGTAAAGCTAACATAAAGCAATTTTAGGTACAATAATTTGCTTTTGCAACTAATAACTTTTTTAGCAAAATTTTGCATATCTTTTTGCACTTTTTCTACCTTAAGCATATACTTTTCTAAAGTAATATTATATAGTAGTAGCTTAAGAAATTATTTTAGCTTTAGCTTTATACTATTTCTAATTTAAACTATAATGTTACACTAATTGCTATTATTTTTACTAAGTATACCTATAGCTTATATATATTAAATCTTTTTTTATACAAATTATAGTAAAATATACTTATTATAGTAAATATTATATAAAATAAGCTTACTTTTCTTAAATTTTTTAATAATAATACTAGAGTTTATAGCAAATCGTTCCTTTATAGCTTTATTAATTATACCTAATCTACTTTTGCGAAAATATATATAAATTGCTAAACTAATCTTATTATTCTACTATAAAACAGCTAATCTAATAAGTAGCATTTAAAACAATAATAAAATTTATTGTTTATAATTATATTACGTTTTTTTATCTTTAAAAAACAAGTTAATTTAATTTATAAAAAAGTATATATCTATAAAAATAACGTTTTTTTTTTAGTAATTACGCCTAAGTCTTCTAAGTTATTATAAGCAAAGTTAAAAGTACTAATCTTTTTGCAATATAGTTTAATACTATTAATTAAAAAATTAGTACTATATATGCCAAAAATGCCAAACCAATTATTTACGCTAAATTAGTCACATAGTTTTTATAGTTTATAGAAACAAAAATCCTATAGTTTCTAGAAATTAGGGTTATTGTTTAAATCGTCTAAGTCGTTGTCTAATAAAAAATTCTAGTTTAACTATCTTTAAAATCTTGCTATACCAAGACTTAATTAGTTTGCGCTAGTAAGTTTAAGCAGGTTAAATAGTCTAAGTAGGTTAAATAGTCTAGCTTTAGCTTCTTTAAATTAATTCCTAGAATTAACAGTTTCTTTTTGCTTTTCCTTTTAAGCACGTTTTAAATCTTATTTATACTTATTTTCTCTATTTATCTTATTTAAAAAATAAATAATGTCGTCTAACTTATTGCCTTAATTATTAAGCTACTTATTTATAATAAAATATCTATTGTTAAAATTTTATAGAACTAGCTTTTATTTTTAAGCTTACTAATAAAGAAATTTTAATAACAACTTATTAATACCTAACTTCTTAATCGGTAAGAAATTATTTATAAAATCAGCACTTATCATTTTTAAGCTTTATTATATTAAAAAGCCAGCTTTAAACTATAATTAAGTATTTTACGCTAGTAGTAGTATAAGTACCTTCATAAAGTTATCAAAAAGCATATAGCTTAACATTCCTGCTATTTTGCTAGCAAAAACAGTTTAATATAACAAGTAATAAAGTAAGAAATAATAAAAGTCTTAACTAAATAGCTATAAACTAAAAACTCTATCTTAACTATAAAAGCTATAGATTAAAAAAGTAGATATAATACTTTAAGCTAAAGCTTATAAACTAATAATAAGTATTTATAATATCTGCGCTATTTCTAGCCAGAATACAGAAATATTATACTAAGCTTACGCTTATTTATTTATTCTAGCTAAACTAAAACTAAGCTTAGGTTTAAAATTTAACAAGAATGCAAAAATAAATACTTATTTTACCTTAATATATATAGTATATTAATCTAGCCTACGCTAAATAATAGGTACTAGCTTAACTATAATACTATAATATAAAAGTACGTATATATTAGTATACCAAGCAACTAAAAATAGCTTTTTATCCTTAAAAAAAAGATATTAAAAATAGTTTAGTTTAATTCTTATAATAAAACATAAATAAGTAGTACTACTTTAATAAGTAGTCCTTAAAAATAAGGTATTATATTAAATATAAAAATAGAAAAAAGAAAAACCTCTTATTACTAAAATCTAAAATTCTACCTAAGTATGCATAGTATACTAATCCTGTAGGCCAAGTATTAATAGCTAATACTAATAGCTATAGCGTTAGTACGTACTTTCTAGGTATATACCTTCCTAGTGCGACCGTATTACGACGTTATTAATACTTTATCTATATTAATAGTATATATACTAAGTAATAATATTTAATTAGACAAACTTTTCATAGAATTTAGTTTTACTCTGCTTTTTTTACTTTATTTACAATTTACTATATAAATATCTTTATTTAATCTTAGCTATTTATATAAACGCAACCTATTTATCCTAAAACTATTTGTTGCTGCTATATTAGCTAACGCTTAATGCTATAAAGTAACTAAATACTTATACCAAGCGTTAAAATAAAACAATTGCCTTAACTTTTCGGAGGGTTTTTCTTATATTTCTTACGTGTTTTTTCACTAAACTTTCATTCTTCTAGATTAGACCTATACTATTATTAAGTTGTGTGAGAATTCCAATTGTATATAAAAAGATTTGCTCTAAATTTTCTGCAATAGCATATATAGTAGTTGAGACTAACCCGAGACCATGTGTTAGTCATCGATTGAGAGGGAGCGGTTATGGCATAGATGGAGCTCCAAAGAGGTGGGATTGAGACTCCGACTAAGGGCAGACGACGATCCTCCGGCCCTTCACGCCCCGCTTCTCCGGGCAGTGGCCTGGGCCGCCTGGGGGTGGGGTCTTGATACCTGGAGGCTTCACGGAGGAGTACGATCCAAATGTCTTGGAGGAGTAGGTATGCGGATACGCGGGCCAGCTGCCGGTAATGTCAAGTGGCCTAGTGCCACCCGAAAACACGAGATTGTACGCCGTGCCGCTGACTGTGGCGCTGGCCCAGACGGCCCTGCCACCGATGTAGAGTACGAGGTTCGAGTCGCCCTGGTACACAAGGTTGCAGACATTGTTGCCATCCGGGCAGTTATAGCCCGCCGTCTCGGACGTGAAGATCACCTCGCGTGATTCGTCACTCGCGAAGTAATATGTGACAAAGTTGCCGTCGTTCTGCAGCCAGGAGCAGTAGTATGCCGCTGAATCGAATGCTGCCGAAGTACACGCAAAGGGCGAGCCTGAGGCGTATATGTTCAGTCCGTTTGGCGGGTAGACTACCTCGGCCGGGTATTGGCAGGTCGCGGGTGCTGCGAGGAGAGCGGCGGCGAGAAGCCACAAGCGAGAGAACATCTTGCAAGGTAGCTAGGTAAACTTGGTTTGGTTTGAGTCCCGCGCTAAGTTAGATGATGAATGCACATCTGCTACTCGTTTGATATCGTATTAGGCCTGGATGCCATTATTTATACACTCTTCTACGAGCCCAGATCAGACCCATACATATTACTCGGGTTTCCTCTGAGAATGTTTACCTATTAAAAGCTATCGCGTACAGCTATCTGTTGCATCGGTATTTCCACAGCAGCGGTATCGCGAACACTTTTAGCTATTGGACTAGTATAGATGTGGAAGCTAATACCGCCGGAATACGAGGGACATATAAGGTGAAAAGAGTTTTTTCCTGTTCGAGTTTCCCGGTTTTTCTTATCATTGAACCTGCATCTACGCTTAGATGAAATGCCTTTAAATCAGGCTATTATTATCTGCTCACCATCTTTGGCCATGAAGTTGCGCCGTGCACTGTTTGAAGAAGGACGTATCTAGCGCCCATGAATGATTGGCGTTGCGACAGTTCAAGTCTTAGGCCTGGTTGGATCCCACGGCGCTCGGAACGCGGTTGTGTAGATTTCAGCAGTTCAGCTGTACGATAGTTTCATGCAAGGAAGGTACCCCTCCGATGATTTGCAGACCACGCTGACCGGCCGGCGTATTAACGCTCAGCGGCTCGTCTCGAACACCAAAGCCTTCGCAGATGTGTTTCTATCGGGTTGCTAATTATTGCGCTTATTGTGACCCCAATAATCCATCGTCAACCCCTCTCCTATCTATGCAGCTCCAAGCTGTGTATTTTTAAACATGGCGCTCCTTACGCTTCCCGTGACGCACACTATTCAACACTTCATGATGACATGACACGGGTAGCATCGGTGTGAAAACGGTAGTTAACAGAGAATATACATTCGGTGAAAGGAAACCTATCTCGGTTTTATAGGTTCAAGCGACATATTCCCGTCGTCCATCAAGTAAATAGGAATAGTTGATGAATTCAAATTGAACTCAGGATGGAACCCTGACAAGAATCCATGTCACAGCCTCAGTGGCTCGTTCGCCAGCGTGAGCGTGGCTAACTACTTACTTACCTAGCGTGATTCTGCTATGACTGCTAACCTAGTATGTTATTGTAGCACCACCTTCATGTATTGTACTTAGATGTTCCTCAGCCACTTATACCTAATAATCCCCAACATGCGAAAACTAGCATTGCAGCATAGGGGCCAAAGGCCCAGGAACGAAGAAAACAAAGAACGTACATGAAGCCTGGCTCAAAGATATGAGAGTACACGCGATTTCTTCCTGCTCATTATTCCAATCTCAGGTACTATTGTTGGTTCGACTTAGCCAAGTCACTGTGCTGCAAAGACTAGCTTTACCCTCGTCGTCGCGTGCAAGGGCGCGAAGCCGTTTCGCTGACTTTACAACCCAAGTTAGCTATTTTATGAACACCCGCATGGAAGCAGCTTATTAATGCCGTATGCTACAGGCAAGTAATTAAGAGTGTCAGGGTACTATATAAGCATTTGCTGACTGTAGATGGTCAAGTGTCCGACTTGACAATATTATACTTTTGCTATTGCAACAGTGCCATACCGGCATAGTGCTGCAGTTCTATTCCGCGACAAAGAGCTTCTGCACTTCGTTGACCTTGCTATCGCTGATCCTGATGACAATGGGACACGTTCCGGCGATAGTCTCGTGAAGGCGCATCTCGAGTCAAGCCTCGAGATGCAGGCCGTCAAATCTCAAGCCATGGGCCCGAGCAGCATGGCGTCAAACATTTACTCCAAGGCTCGCGAGTATGGCTGCTCGAAGCTTCATACGATCAGGATATGAAAGATGCTAGAACCGCGACGTATTTGCCCGAACCCCAGCTTCCACAGCAGTGTCGCAGTACTAGACTAGTCCTAAGGGCACAGACCATCTGCTAGGCTATATAAGCCTACAGGAGATACCTAAGAGTAGCAGATAAAACTTCCTTCCTTGTGCAATAACAATAAGTCTATACTGGAGTCACCAGCAGGCAGCACTGTGACAAGCAGATTAGAAAAGCAGTGTTAGATAGAGAGCCAGAAGAATCAGCTATGGGCAAGACTTTAGTCGCGTAGCTTAGCAACGTCATGATGATGCACCCAGCTCAACTACGTCAGAGTTAGCCGCTCACTGGTTTCGAGCCCGACTCGATACTTGCCGCTGAGTTCTGTATTATTGCTCTCTAGGCTTGCGAGTACTCTTTCCGATCGCTTCACTTTCTCCTGGCTATTGGTATTTGAATTAAATCTTTGTCGAAGATTGTTCTAATGGCGATATATTCTCCAGAGTCAATCGAGTCTCTGATAACTTGAGTTGCTGTGAATAGTGGAAGTGGATCTTCCATTTATGGCCTTGCTATCGAAGACCACGACAATGGATAGCATTGTGGCAATAGTGGTCAACAAGATGCTATGCTACAAGACTCCTTCTATATTCTCAACAATGACATTTAATGGAAGCAGCATATTTGGTTCGCGCTTTTCTAAATCTAGGCAGCACAATTGGAAAGTGTCGGATTCAATAGAAGTCCGAACCAGCCACGGCCCGAGTCAGACCCAAATGACTCATCAATTGAACCAACTATGTGGAATGGGAAATGTGGCTCAATTCTGACACAAGTGGCGTATCTATTCGCACTACTTCGGGTAGTCACAGAGTCACCGCGTTAGATACATGAAAGGAGTGACAGGGGGCGGGCTTCCCGGAATCCGCGCCCAGTTCAGAGCTCAAGATGCGTGTATATATAAAACGCCTACGGAGTACAACCTCTGAGAAAGGGATCCTGAAGAGCATTCATCAATACACTGGGCCGATTCATTGATCCTGCTTCTCTTGCCACCTCTATCAAATTACCACCTAATGCGCCCAACATGACCTCTTTCAACGTGCTCATAGTCGGGGGCGGCATTTCGGGACCGGCCGCCGCCTACTGGCTGTCGCGTATCCCTGGGGCTACTATCACACTCATCGAACGTTCTTCTGAAATGCGAGCTTCAGGTCAACAACTAGATCTTCGCGTCGCGGGCGTGGATATGATGAAGAAGATGGGCATCGAACCTGCAGTGCGAGCTGTGCGTTGCCAGGAACCTGGCACGCAGATTATTGACACCGACGGACAAACGAAAGCTTACTTCCCGGCCGCCGAGCATGGTAGCGGAAGACAGAGTATGACGTCCGAGTATGAAATCATGCGAGGTGATTTGGTAAAAATATTATACCGTCTCACCGAAAACCGATCGAATGTGCGGCACGTTTTTAACAGAACTGTCGAGAACTTCACCCAGGACGACGAGAGTGACCCCAACGGCAAATTACATGTCACTTTCTCAGATGGTAGCGAGGAGAAGTACGATCTCGTACTTGCAGCCGACGGCACCGGCTCAAAAACACGCAAGATCATGCTCGGTCCGGACGCTCCCGACCCGCGACACCAGACCGGAGGCTACATTGGCTATTTCAGTATACTGTCGCAGCCCTGGGACTCAGACCGGTCAACCCTTTGCCAACTGCCTGGGTCTTGCATGGCCCGGACGATTATGACAAGAAAGGACAACCCTGAGCTCACGCGCATCTATATGATGTTAGGCAAACGAGATGATGCTGTCGACCTAGCCCTTAAATCTGGGGATCTAGCCGCCTTGAAGAAAGCATTAGCCGCTTTGTATGAAGGTGGGGGGTGGGAAACCAAGCGATTTATGGAGGCATTGGTCCACGCGCCTGAAGCGGACGATCTATACTGCACGCCATTTGAAGAGGTCAGGCTACCTGAGGGGTCTTGGTCAAAAGGCCGAGTTGTGCTCATTGGCGACGCGGCGCACTCCTCTACAGCAAACGGCTATGGAACCTCATGGGGGTTGATAGGGCCCTATCTCCTGGCTGGTGAGCTTGCGACCTTATATGAGAATGACAAGTCGTTACCTACGGCATCTATTATGCGAGCTACCAGAAACTACGAAAGGATATGGCGCCCAGTAGCTCTCGCAGGCCACGGAGGAAGCGGATTCGCCGGGTCCATATTTCCTCCCCGGTCGGCTCTTGGTATCGGCATCATGAACTGGGTTGCCGGAGTAGCAGCATATCTTAGACTCGATCAGTATGTTGGTTTTGACGGATCCGTCGGGAAATGGAAACTTCCTGACTATCCTGCACTGAACCGTGATCAGGGATTGGAATGATTGAGAAATTCGGTCATTTGTGTCGGTAAATAGCCGTAAAACTGGCTGTGCTAGACGGCGTACTAATCGTTTCTAGTTGACAGCGTGGCTACGACCTTTAATTGTAAGATGATGATGGATTATAAGCAAGGAAAACGAATTATGTATATTAATACTATGTCAAGGGGTAGTTTCTAGAACGGCTGCGCCACGCCCAGCACTTAGATACTTTTAGGCAGAGCACAGCTACAAAGTAGTTGCTTACTCATAAATTACTACTCCGGAGGTTCTTCTCACAACCACAGGCTGATCCGCTTGCTTGCAGCAATAACTTTACTTGCACAAGACATATAGCTTTTACATTTAATATTCATTGAATAAGTTAACGCAGAGATGATATAGGAACTAGGGCACCATTTCGTAGCCCCTAAGATAGTAGAAAGATCGGGCTTCTTCGTATTCTTTTTATTCCGATCTCCTTGTCGTCCATGTTAAAATCTTCGATACCGAGCTAGGGCCGTGGTGCGAGATTAACAGCACTAACACCTAATACATATTCAGTAAATAGTACGACTAAAGTCCTCGAGTAAAGACGGGAGTTTTGTGTCATTGGGGTCTCTTTGCATTTATATGTTTGTGTTTCAACAAAGCTCCCAAATAACATTACAGCTAAACATTTCGATCAGAAGAAGGCCCAACGGACACTCTTACAAATCCAACCCACATACACGAGATACTAAAGATGCCAAGACAAGTTATCAGATGCCCAGATAATTTATCTAAGGATCTGATTATCCGAAGCACGCAGCGTCCAATCGGATCAATTGCCCAGCTAGGAATAGCTCAGTCAGAATGATATGACTTGGTACGCTATTTTTGACGCACATTTACACCTGCATTCTTCTTATCCTAAATGGAACAATATGCCGGACTAAGCGAAGCACGACAGGTCGGGAGGTGGAACGATGATTTGTTAGTGACAGTGGACTATAGCAAATAACCCTGAAGAGTGTGAGCTTGCGATGTCGCTCTTAGAACCAGAGTCTTCTATTCCGGCAGCATAGTAACGTAGAATCAGTTGCATCCTCGGTAACGTTAGCGGCTGGCACCTTGCGTAGTGACGTTGACACTACTGGGCCAAATTTTTATTTAAAGTCGGGCTGTTAGTAGGGATAAATCTTAAAGAGAGAAGAGTGCTGTCCTATTAGCATCTCAGTCCTGTTTATTGCTAACGCCGACACCTTCGAGTTAAGAGCTTTCCATACCGTGAACATGGTTCTAGCTATTCTCCCTGCACTCATTCCGGATATATGCCGCATCTACGAAGTATATTTCTCGGCATTCCACAATGATTATATGGGGCAGATCATCCTCAAGATACTGTTTCCTGGACCTATCGACGAAGAGTTCAAGAGGGCACACGCAACGGGTACCCTTCAATGGTGGCAAGCCTGTGACTACCAGTATACTGTGAAATGTGTTGACACAGAAACAACCGAGATCATCGGTATGGGCCTGGGTGACATCCTCCTGAAGCCAAGAACCCCGGAGGAGCGTCGGAACCATGGTGCTCCCTGGCTCGAGGGTGAGCAGCGAGAGCGAGCTGAGAAAGTCTTGAGCCCACTCTGGGAAATGCGAGAGAAATTTTTCGGCGGCCAGCCCCACATCTGTTAGTCTCTCGAAATCGTCCTCTTCGTCTTTATTTGGGAGGAGAATCGGACACTAATCTCTAAGGCGAGCTGTTCTAGATTGTCATGTGATTGCAGTCCACCCAAAATATCAGGGGCGCAAAGCGGGTGCGGCGTTCTGCGAGTGGGCTATTGATCTGGGCAATAGGACCAACCTGCCTGTCTACTTCGAATCTTCACCCTCAACGGTGAACCTTTACAGGAAGATGGGATTCGAATTGTTGCCGGAAAGAATTATACATAAGGCCGAGGTCCTGGGTACGGATATGGATATAGAGGTGCCGTTGATGGTCAAAATGCCATCGGCTGCGGGTAGTATGTCGTTCGAAGAGTGGAGGAGCCTGGACTACCCAAGCTTTCAAAAAGCTAGGAGTGATGCCATGTAACCTCGGATGGCGTGGAGTGGATTCAACTAAATTAGTTTAATATTGAGGCCTACAGCTCGGATCAGATAAGCTTCTTGTAGACTAGTGTCATCAGTTCGCGATCTTGGCACATGTTTGATCAATCAGATAAGATCTAAGGGCCCTTCTACTAGGTACAGTCATGAACCCATAGGATTCACCCCTGGGATTCATGGCTAATTTTTCAGAAGTACTCCGCTTTGCCTGATCTCACACGACGTCGCTTCTATTCTTTTCTCATTCTCTTTTGTTCCAAGTCACTTCATCATCTCTATGAGCGCTGGTCATTAGCCATGTGGGAGAAAACTGCCTTGTACTTTAAGCTCGTAGCCTACGTGTTAAATATAATCCAAGAGGAGCTTGGACGTACGGCTAGGACAGCTTTGTCTCATCGTCGAGCTCGATTGTTTGGTCCTCCGGCACCTCCTTCTCGAGATCGCAATATCGTCATCGTTGGAGCTTCATTCGCAGGTAATCGTGTTGCTCAACTTCTAACAACGTGCCTGCCTCCCAACAGCCCTTACAAAGTCATCGTTATCGAACCAAACACCCATTTCCAGTTTTCGTGGGTCCTGCCAAGGTTATGCGTGGTGGAGGGGCATGAACACAAAGCGTTCATCCCGTACGGCGGCAATGTTCATGACAGCCCAGTCGGAGTCTTACGATGGATCAGAGATCGTGTGGTGAGCATCACCAACAAGAACGTGCAGTTAAATGATAGCGGCGAGGTCATTGGATATGACATTCTCGTCATGGCAACAGGCTCCGGTGTAGATAAAGGTCTGCCCTCACGAGTTAATGCCGCCGATAAGCGACAAGGCATGGAACTCATGCAAGGTATGCAGCAGAGAATTAAGTCTGCAAGCACCGTGGTCGTAGTGGGAGGCGGCGCCGCGGGTGTTGAAATCGCCACGGATGCGCAAAATCTCTACCCCAACAAGAAGATCATTCTGGTCCACTCTCGCGAGGCCGTCATGAACCGTTTTGGTCAAGGACTGCAGAAGACAGCACTGGAGGGTCTTCAATCCTTGGGGGTCGAAGTCATCCTACAAGACCGATTGATACAGGATGCGGTCAAACCCGGAATGATCCTTCTCAAGTCTGGTCGCGAAATCCAGTGTGACCTTGTTGTGAGTGTTGCCCGATACGGTTATTCCCTCATCAATTATTAAGTCCCATGGCAGGTGGATTGCACGGGCCAGCGGCCCTCCTCCTCGATCATATCCGAACTATCACCAGCGTCAATATCTCCGTCTGGTCACCTTCGGGTCAAGCCAACCCTGCAGCTGGCTGACGAGAAGCTCCCCAACGTCTACGCCTGTGGTGATGTTGCTGACACCAAGACGCCCAATCCGAACGCACGATCTGCTATGCGACAAGCTTCTGTTGTGGCAGAAAATATCCTATCAATTGTAACTGGTGGAAAGCCACGACACGAATATGAAAACAATTGGTCCGATGGGGTAATTAAACTCACCTTAGGCTTGGTACGCCTTCATACTTGCCCTGCCCCAAGAGAAATGCGCTAATAATATGAGCAGACGAAATCCGTTACACATTACGGTGATGGAAAGTCGGAATTATTGTTTCCGGCAAAAGAAACGGATGAAGCATTGATGTCTGCAATGTGCTGGTCCAGGATGGGACAGAAACCTTTTGATGATCCATATATGAGCAGCAAGTCCGATGACTCAGTCGCCAAAGTGCTGGTCTAACGACATGTACTCTCGATTATGGCTAATAGAACGCCTTGGCGATGGAGCCTTCGGACCACCAATCCGATTTTCCAAGTCTTCATTGAAATCGCCGCTTCATCGTATTTGTATAGACTCTAATTTCCCCTTCATCATTCATATTCATTCCACCCCTTTCTGACGGATGGCGCGAAGGCGTGCTTTAGCATCCTTTTCTGGTAATGACGTTGAGCTTGCCAAATTCTACGGCATAGTCAGAACATTGTTGTTGGCGCGTAGATAGAGCAAGCAAGACATGCTTCCCATGAGTGAGTGACCTTGATGGTACACTTTCCCGCTCTACTCAGTTTGACAGCAAGGTCGAATTCATACACTCAATTTTCGGAGCCATGCTTGTAGTAACTCCCCTCCAAGTAGGAAGTACCTTTTCGTGGCTGTTTTCGTAGTGGCTGAATGACTCATACCTTTGTCGGAATTAGCTGTTGAGTATTTCATATTATCATTCCCGCCGCAGGAACACTGTCCATGATTTTCATGTCAATTTGGTAGCCCACCCTGTATAAGTAACCGAGTTCCACAATACAGGATAGGGAGAGTTCTAGCATTATAAGCAAAGCGCGCAAAGGGTCGAGGAAATAGGGTCATCGCATTCAAGACTAACGTCTCTAGTCCTGGGTAAAAGCAGCAACCCAGACATCCATAGTCCGCACCTTGGCTCCGTCCAAAGCGCTCACGGCTGCTGTGACTGCATCCCTGGCAGACGTAACTACCACTTTCATTTTCTCGTGAGGCACCGCTTTACCGACTTCGCGCAGAAAATTATCGCTCATGACGGTGCCCACTTCCCAAAAGCCGTCGAGGAGACCGGGCTCGGGAACGACGGAGCTCTCATAAGTACAGTTCCAGCGTGCCTTGGTGGCCACCTTTTTGATGGAGGACGGGCTGAGCGGAGAGCGCACGTTCTCGTTACTCTCCTCCTTGAAACTTTCTAGGCTACCCCTCGCCAGGACGGCGAGTACATGAGGAATGGCAGCCCTCTCGGTGGCGTGAAGGGCGTATTCGGCAATGCAGAGCCTCTTCACCCGTCCGTGGAGGGCTTCCAGAATGGCTTGCAGCTCCCGCTCGGATGCGAAGTACCAGATACAATGAGCCAAGACGGCGACATCCCAGACCGCATGGGTAGCCGACAGGAAGTCCTGCGGCGTCGCGCGATGCCATGTGATGCGGTCTCCGACGGGACTGGCCGAGATGTGCTGCTGCGCCTGGGATAAGGTGAACGGGGCGCCGTAATCGGGGGCCCCCGGGTCGACGGCGTCCACGTGCCCGGATGCACCTATGGCCTCGGCCAGCACGGCGGTGGCGCTGCCTTGACCGCAGCCCAGCTCGAGCACCCGCGTGCCGGGCTTGAGATCCCAAAGGTTTACCAGGCGAATGCGGTGCCTCGCTTGGGCCACCTCTACTTCGGGGTGGCCGGGGACATGGGGCGAGTATGTAGCAATCTTGGGGGCCAGGTCCGCGGAGATGCACTCCGATCCTGTGGTATGGGTATTCGCCATGCTTGATGTTGAAAGGCGTTGTGTAGGAGGAGGGGGAGGAAATAGTACCTAAGTGAAAGTTGCGTGAACATTATATGCATGTACAGGATCTAGGTCGGTAGGTAGTCTATGTATATGTATTTAGGTAGTATATGTACCTAAGGTCAGTTGGGATATTCGTTCAACTAGAAGCTCTATGCTAGCGGACCTCCCAATCTAAATTTAGCACATCTACTTCGTATACGAAGTACAAAGTAGCTATTAGCAGAATATCAAGACTCCCTACATTACGAAGTAGGTGAGCACAGGAAGATTAAAAAAAAGCCAATAAAAAACGCCGACTAAATATCTACTCCCTCTTATTAGAAATCATCATCAAATACTCCACTGCGAAGATGTCAAGTGCATGTTTAATTACCTTCGTAGTTTTGTTTTTCCTTAGCTACTACTGGTACATGTTTAGCACAGCACAGGCACTACCTACCTGTACATACCGTAGGTACCTATACATATGTTGGTGACGTCTTCACGGAAGGGGCTTGCACAGCCTCACTGTGGCGCCCTACGCAATCAACTCTGCCTCCTGCTATTTAACCGGAGAGGTACAAGTCCCCTACAAAGTAGCCACTAAGTAGACCACGGCGACAAGAACGGCGGGTGATACACAGCTATACATGGACCCGGTCTCTCTGCCAAGTCTTGTGACCCATTTTATTTTGACTTCCAAGGTTCCAGGTTCTTCAACCCTTCTGTGATGCTACCTCCAGTACCAATAATAATACCCACCTGCGGCATCGATCGACGCTTCGTAGGCCTGGTCCCTTACAATTTGAAGTATTACTGCTGCACTGCTCCTCTTCGTTGTACACGTACATGCTTTGCACTCAGCCGCTCTTTCGCATGATTCCGGCATGTTTTTGATGTTTTGGTCATTCACTCTGATGTAGCGATCGATCTTCTATCTCCATTCATCCGCCTCTTTTTTTTCTTCTTCTTCTTCTTCTTCTTCTTCTTCTTCTACCTTCTTCTTTTTCTTCTACTTTTTCTTCCTCCTCCTCCTCCTCCTCCTCCTCTTGACCCTTTTACTCTTCCCGTCCTTCTTTTGCTTCCAGACCATCCAGCTTGTCGAAACCCGCAAATCACTAGTCTCCAACCAGGCCACGCAGTCACGGCATCTACAAAACTACCTCTTCCCCCGGTCTCCGAAATACGTCAACCGAGACGACACAGAACAGGAAGCGGCAACAGAACAGGAGGCGGCAATAGACCGGAGACAAGAAACAAGAGGATACGAGACGGCACCGGGTCATGGGAAAGGGGGAAGGGAACATAGTACCGTGTTGAGACCGACTTGTTGGTGACGACTTGTTGGTGACACGGAACGAGTCCCCGTCCACGTATCGAACACGGTCGTCATTCCAGTCCAGCCTTGGTCTTGTCTTGTCGTTTCGGCCCGTCCATCATTCGTCATTTCAGCCTGTCCGCCATTCGTCACCTCCATCTCCATCTCCGGCCGTCATCGTCGTCGTCATCGTCGTCATCGTTGTCATTGTTGCCATCACCATCGACATCGGGCCGTATTCGACACGATCGAGTAGAGTTGGATACGTGCGACCCGGCGACGAGATAAAGCCGTCGTCATGGCCGCAAACGACTACTACGACGCCTCTGCCTCGTCGCGATATAATCGAAACCAGTACGAACCCTCGATCGCGCCCTCGGCAAATCCACCACCCTCCTACACGTCCCAGCAACCCTACCATCAGCAGGGTCAACCAGGCCCGAGCCACCCATACACCAGCCATGTCGGCACCACCCCTTCCTCGCCCTTCGAGACCGTCTTCGACGACCATGTCTATCCCTCGCAGACCCATGGCACCTCCAACAGCATAAGCGACAGTCAGCAGAGCTTCGCCCAGGACACGCGCTATCACGGGCCCGGCTCCCCCGACGCTTCTCCCGTCGGCGCCGACGAGATCCCGCTCCGCCACCACAACAAGCCCGCCGGCTATCTCGACGACTCCACCGACCACGTCTACGATGCCGATCCCACGCCCCGGAGGCGCCCCACCAATCGCCAAGGCAATCGCCTGGGCTTCGGTCAGCTGGGCATGTTGGGGTCCGACAGGAAGAGGATCCCCTTCGTCGTCTACATCTTCTCCATCATCCAGATTGCCGTCTTCATTGCCGAGCTAGTCAAGGCCGGTAAGGCTTCTTTCCTCCTACCATCCTTTATTTTAAATTCTTTCCATCTCCTCCATTTGTTTCGCCTATTTGCTGGCATTTATTTCGCCTCCTTGCTGGTATGCTAGCTAACACGATACCCTCTTCCCCTCTAGCGCAATTGACCGGCTCCCCGATCCAGACCACGCCATCGTTCAATCCCGTCATCGGCCCTTCGCAGCAGGTTCTCATCAACATGGGATCGAGATACGTGCCGTGCATGAAGAACGTCGACGGCATACAGAACTACCAACCTGATGCCGGCATCAACCTCAAAGAGCCCGGCTTCCCCTTTTCCTGCCCGAACGTCACGACGAACGACCCCGAGAGCCGCTCCAACCACTGCCTTCTCTCCGAACTATGCGGCTTTGGCGGTGTCCCGAACCCAGACTGGAGGGGAGCGGACGGTCTGGACCAGAAGCCCGAGCCAAATCAGTGGTTTCGCTTCATCACCCCCATCTTCCTTCACGCTGGCTTCGTCCACATCGGTTTCAATCTCCTCCTTCAGCTCACCATGGGCCGCGAGATCGAGACCGCCATAGGCTCCATTCGCTTCTTCCTCGTGTACGTGAGCGCCGGTATCTTCGGCTTCGTCCTCGGAGGGAACTTTGCCGAGCCGGGAATCTCTTCGACGGGGGCCTCGGGTTCTTTGTTCGGCATCATCGCCATCAACTTGCTCGACCTTCTCTACTCGTGGAGCGAGCGGCGTCACCCGGGGAGGGAGTTGTTTTTCATCCTCGTCGAGATTGTCATTTCTTTCGTGCTCGGCCTTCTCCCGGGGTTGGACAACTTCTCACATATTGGCGGCTTCATTGTTGGCCTGTCGCTAGGTATCAGCGTTCTCCACTCGCCTAACTTCCTCCGGCGAAGGATCGGCGAAGATCATTTCGGCGGTGCCTCGTACTCTAGCGTCGGCGGAGGTGCCATTACGAGCGTGGCATTTCCGGCTTTCTACCGGAATCCCGTCGGCTTCTTCAAGGGCCGGAAACCACTTTGGTGGGGATGGTGGCTTCTTCGTGCCGCATTCCTCATTCTCGTCATTGTTATCTTTATCGTCCTCCTCAACAACTTTTACTCCAACCAAAACCATTGCACCTGGTGTAAATATCTCAGCTGTCTTGTGAGTCTCTCCAACTTGAGTCCGTTCTCGCTGATCATGGAGTGCTAACTAGACCGCGTAGCCGGTAAACGGATGGTGTGATATTGGAAACTTGAACGTCACGTATACGAACGCGACCAAGAGAGATGTCATGTTCACGGCGTTAGATCAGTTTGCCAAGCTTGACGTCTACATGTAGTCGGGCAACATGCTATACCACTACGCTTCTCAGTGAGAGAACACTCGACACGCCTTCGACGATTTGTTTTATGATACCATTTTCCCCCCGAGTATGCACGGTCCCTCTCGAGGCTGGTGAAGAAGGCGTGAATTCTAGGGTTGTAAGTCGATATAGCACCAGATCCCACCCTGCATACTATGATTTAGAAGAACGGTCTGGCTTGGTTTGATTTGGCTTGGTTTAGAGACCTTTCCTCGTGGCGTTAGGCATATATCTACCTAGACAGAAACCATGGCAGGAATCGGACAGATTACCTCACTTAATTGCCTAACTGGTGGTAAGACATGAGCAGATGACGCGGGTAATGTCGCTTGACTAGGACAACCATGCCTCTTACACCATCAGTCAGGAACCTACACAAATACAACGATGATTTACCTCATGAACCTGATGGTTATAGTAAGCCTGAGTGATGTGATAAGAGGTATTGTGCCTGGTATTCCAGAGATGTCTATTAAGTCAAATCGAGTGGACTCTCATTACCTCTATCTACTAAAATCGCCACAACTAGCACAGGATGGTACCATTCGGAGTGACATGATGTTGAGGCCAGAGGTTCTCTTGGCGTGAAGTATAAGTGAGGATAAACGCGTACAGAAGGAGGTAGGAATATAAGTATCCCAGCTATATAAGGCAATATGGGAACTGTGCTGTCGGGTACAATATACCGCTTGACTCACTCAGGCGATGGAGCACCCGGCCTGCCACCATATATGTCTTTGTTCACAGGCCCTCCCTCCCCCCAGGAGTTATTTGTGAGGTGGTGAAGGAAACGAGAAGGGTATGCGGAAGAGGATATGCGATTGTCTTCCGTTATAAGTCTCTAGGCTGTCTGTTCTATTTCATTCTTCACGGTTTTAGAAACAGTGAGGCACGGAGACGAAGCGAGAGATATGTTGAGCTGGGTGTGTGCTTGTCATATTCCAGTCGATGGCAGACGATGGGAGAAGGAAGAAATATTTAGTAAATAGCCTTCATTTCCTCACTAACTCTAAGTTGGTTAAGAGCTATGGCGTGGTAAGCTCCCCGGTCTGATCTAGGGGCGGCGATTAACAAGCTGCTGCTGGTATTAGTGAACAGCGCAGGTAAGTTTTCCGGGTCAGTCGTGTCCCTGGTCCGGGGCCTTAGAGAGCACCGCATATATAGCTTCGGCGCAGGTTTCTCAAGCTTTACAATCACGATAGGTCTGTTTTCCTTCTTTGATGTAAATCTGTCCGCTGTGCCTGGCTACGTAGGCCCAAGGTTTCAGCGTTTATCATGCAGGAGCATAAGCCAGCCACTACTCGTGGTCCATCCTTGATTAGGTGTCCGATATTGTGACGTACCATCTAAGTTTACATCTTGCGATGTCGCCGATAGCCGCGTTGACAACCAGAAAGTACATTTCTCTTTTCCCGCGTGTCGGCTGAGAAACGGTTACTCGATCCATCGTCTATCCTTATCAGCCTTACTTTAAAAGTCGGCCCAAGAAACCGCATTTCAGTTTTTTCGTCTATAATTAAATGTCGCGGTCTAGACTTACTGATTCTATCCTATTCTCTAGTATAGGAATCCAAGGTGCTTACCCGCATATGTAGGTGTCTACGTAACCATTGTGTCAAGTCTTGCTGAGCAGCCGGGAGCTTCCGGTCGGATGTGCCCCCTATTTCCATCAACCATTCATGTAGGGGAAAGTTTAAATAACTAGTATGTCCACTACCTGGGAGAGGCATTATCCATATATACATGTACCCCTCCGCCGCGGGTCGCATCCAAATATCTCTCATCATAAACGACAGAACATAGGAACAGTGGTAAATACCGCTCTTTCTTCATTCACGAACAGCACAGAATAACGGAAGATGTCAACTATGTTCTCTCCCTCTCATACCGCCGTCGCTGCTGACCCAGGGCGGCGCTTCCAACTGCCTCCACGCACGGAGAAGCGAACGCGAGCATCGACTATGTTCAGCACGACGGCAAAGAACCTAACCTCGAGTTCGCGGTTCTCGTGGCGTCCGGAGCAAAATCAGATCTTCATGGACTGGATCACGGTCAAGGGGCCAAACGCCATGTCCGCAGATATGGTACCGCTGTTGCGGGCACTAGATCTCGACGGATATGAGGATATAGACAACAATCTGGGGGACTGTGTGCATGATATAATCATTGTGAAGGTCCGTCGGAAAATCTCGAACACTAAGGGGCTGATCATCGAGAAGGAACGGGAACAGAGAGAAGGGGAGAGGGCGAAGGAGAAGGAGAAGGAGAGAGAAAAGCAGAAGCAGAAGCAGAAAGAGAAGGATAAGGAGCGAGAACAATACCAGTCGTATATACCAATCACAGAATCGCAGTTGTACTTCAATCCACACGGCCCAAGTTCACGGAACTCCGACGAGAAGAAAACCGTCGTCAAGCACGAACCAAAGGATGACGTTACATTGCTCCCGTCTATCGACCACACTCTATGCGATTACGGGCCACCCACGAACTATTCTTTCTCATCGGGACGTTATGATTTTCCATTCACCTCGGCTTTTGTCCCGGAGTTTTACGCACCTCATACCACGGCACCAGAGTCGCAATTCTCGGGATACACAAATCAAATGCGTCCGAGAGCTCTCGAAAAAGAAGTGCCCACAGCCAAGATCCTATCTCCACCAGCTTCTCCATCGCCATCAACGACCTCAATAGACAGGGTGGTAGCTGACCCTGCGCGCCTGTCTAAGACAACGTATCCGACCGCATACCCGCCACAGGGGCGGCCCCAGACACAGACACAGAAACCGAAGCGGGCGCCGCCGGCACCCTCGGTCTCTTCTAATCTGCCCCCCTACAAAGCCTCGGACAAGCCTGCGAAGGCCAACAAACTAATGACGTACCTGTGTAAGGTGCAAGCGGCGATGGAGGACCTCTCAATAGAAATCAGGCGACTGCCCAAGGACAGTGAAACTGCTGATTTGGAGACTGCCGCTCATGATACGGTGATCGAGATTGGCTATTTGGAGAGCTTGGTGCTAGGGTACACCTTGGCCAACGCCGAGTAAATGCCAGGTGCGATGAAGGGACCGTGACGGAAACTGGTTAGGCCCTCTCTGGCTGAGCCACTAGGTAGGGGTTGCCTTGGATCTTATTATCGACTTCATCTGCACTCGCTGGATCGTTTCATTGTTGGTCGTCGTCGGTCATTAATACTAGCTACTGGGTGGCATTAATCTTGTAAATCTTGATTGTGGGATTAATTATTCGTATATATTACGCTCTCTACTACAACAACACAGCACCACTACCATACCTCTTCACTTTCCGGTACAACCAGATTACATGAGAGCTTTATCGAAAACCAAGTTCATGTGCAGAGCAGACACAAGGTTGCAGAAGTGACGTGGATTGCAGTAGTACCATCGGTGGCATGTATGCTTCCGCCGTCATAACATGCTTTTCCAGGCATAGACCACCGATCCCGAACGTTTTTCGCGCTATTTAGACCGAATACGCTCAGCATGATCTATGTAGGCCTTAAAAAACTTAGCAGTAATAACATCAACATGGGACCACGTCATGTTATGGAACATATACCGGCTAATGTTGTAGGTATCACGATTAAGCTAGATACTGGGAGATAGAGAGATGATCAGCACAAGGGAGTATGCTATCCTATCAAGGGTCCGAGTAGCCAATCATGGCTAGGTATAGCGCTATATATTTCCCTATTGGGAGATGGTCGGTCAGGGTTCTAATGCGCCGATCTTGACCCGTGATTCTTGATGTGTAGGGTAGTAAGTCAGCTTTAGATAAACCGTAATACAAATCACAAGTTCAGCATTCAGCATCAAATCAAAGAGTCATGATGATACTCGACACGACATGAAAGCAAGAAATATGAGTAGGATATATACCTTGCTCTAACGTTCAGACCCCACGCACAAGCCCAAAAGAAACAATCCTCGTCTCATAGTCATCTCTCATCACAACATGAACCAAGACGGCAGGCCCAGACCCCTTTAAGCCTCATCATCAGTCAGCAGATCCTCAACAAGCTCCTCTTCTCTCTTTACAACGGTATCCTCGTCCCCTTCTTCCTCCTCGACCACATCCTCCAACGTCGTGCCATCCCCGGACCGCCGTCCGAGTACAACAGTGACATCATCCCCGTCATCGGTAACCGTCTTATCGCCAATATCGGTGCTAGCCGCCACGCTGGGGGCGACCGAGACGCTCCGGCTACGCCTTGACATTTTATCCCCCTCTCCGAGCGCGTTGACGATCTTGCCCAGACTCACGTGGATCTTGTATAGAGCGTTTCGACCCGTGGCATCTGTGAGCAGGCCTTCGTCTACGGCCTCGGAGACCTCTTCGTACAGAGTCCGGAGTTTCTCTTCGGTCGAGGCTGGGGATATGTATAATTTCCCAAGCAGGGGCGCGATGACCTTTTTCTCCTCTTCTGTGTGATTGTCAGCCTTGTTTCGTGTCGCTCTTTGCCTGATATTCCCCAAATCGGGACAGAAGATGAGACGATGAGCGCGAAGCCCCGGGGTGTACTCACTGCTAAAGTTGCTATTTAGCTTGTCCAAGATGTCCGCGGCAAAGTCTAGATGCACATCTCCATTGACATTCTTCCGGTCCGCGTCCATCGGGACACCAGGCATGTAGCATTTCCGCGGATCTGTCCAGTCGACGAGGCATGCGCCGATGGTATTCAGACTAGCCATCTCGTCGTCCACGTCCATTTCGTCGTCATCGATACCCTCACGGATATTGTAGAGAGCGTGCAGGGCATCGAGAGCTACCGAGCGCAAGAGGTCCTGGTTCTCGGCCCGCGAGTAACTGAATACGGGTAAGAAGTAATTCAGCGCTTGGCGGACACTCTGGTTTCCGGCCGTCGAGGGGTCAAAGTAAGCGACAATGAGAGTCTTCAATAATTCACTAGATGCCTCGTGGTCCGTGACTACGCGACCTAGTAAGAGCTTGGAAACGGCTACCGTGGCGGCCCCCTGGACCTCTGGGTGTCGGGATCCCGACCGCAGAGCTTTGACGTAGACCTTGAGGAGCGCCGGGTTCGCGGATAGCAGTTGGGCGCCGTGCACATTCAGGATATCAGTCAGAATGTGGAGAGCGGTGATCTGTAGCGCCGCGTGGCCCTTGGTGAAGAAGTGCATGAAGAGAGTCAGATTCTCTTCGGCGAGCGACCGGTCCAGGAGGGCGCAGAGTCCTAGACAGACTAATCCGCGTTCTCGGACGGGGGCTTCGTGACTGCGTACGGCCGGGACAACGAGATTGTTGAGCATGGACACTAGGTGATCGTTCTGCTGCAGATTCCCCTCCACGTTGGAGAGCATGCACTGCACAATGTGTAGGCACTTCATGTTGATCATGATTTCTCTGATTGCCTTTTCTCGAGATTCCTCCTCGCTCATCTCCTCGTCTTTGGCCTCCTTCCCCTTCTTGGTGGGAGTGCTAGCCCCGCTGACCTCGGAACGAGCCGAGTGGAAGCTCTCGTCGCCATCGCCAATGGCGCCCTCATCGACGATGGCATCGTGAACATCAGCAACAGCTTCGAGGACCACGCTGCAGAATTCCTTCTCTCCGGCGGCATCGGGAGCGCAGATGTCTCGCAAGGCTTCAATGGTAAGCTTGGTCACTTCGTCTGGCAGCTCGGGGATGGACAGGGCCTGCCGCAGGAGCGCGAACATCTTCCGCCTGCCCACCTCGTCCGAGTAGTCCAGGGTCAGGACGATATGGAGTATTTGTTCGACGATGAACTCCTGTTCGGCCGTGTCCTCCTCCTCGTCTTCTGCTGCATTGTCCTGGCTGTTGACTCTCCGAATGGCTTCGATTAGGACATTGAGGTATCGCTCGAGGAAGTAGGCTATCTTGGTGACCTCGGGGAGCTTTTCTTCGACCAGAGACTCGTACTTCCCGTTTCCTTCGGTCCGGCAGAAGTCGTTGAAGCTGCGTGCTACGAAGACGGACTCGGCGCTCAGGGTCTCCCAAAACTTGTCGTCGAACTCCATGGCATCTCGGTAGTCGGGCCGCCCTTCCCAGAATCCTCTCATCGCCTCCAGTGCCACGCCGTTCTCCACCCCGGAATTGACCACGTCGATGCGCTCTAGAAGCTCGAGCAGGCCGTCCAGTGTGGGCGCCGCTGGTTCGGCGGGCGCCTCGCCCTCTTCGGGCGGGTTTACGCCCGCGCAATCCTCTATCCAGCGATCACGGAACAGCCGGCCGGCGGCCTTGCGAACGTTCTCGTCTCGGTCTCTCAGCCCCCATCGCAGAAGCTTCTCTCTCATCGAGAGGGACAGATGACGGAAATCGCCGAGCGCAGGCAGCAGGCGGGAGTAGACGGCGCGGCGCGTTGCGGCGTCTTGGTCTCTCGCTCTCTCGAGAAGATGGGGCAGGGTGTTGGGCAGGATGGGTAAGTTGACGAGGAGGGAGCGTCGGACTTCGGCGCTCGGGTCGTTCTGCAAGACCTCGAGGAGCTTCTCGAGCAAGCCGGTCTCGACATCGTCGTCGCTCTCCTCGGGATTCTCCATGCCCTCGATCTGGTTGCCAGCGAGCCTGCCGAGGCCCAGGACGGCCTGGGAGCGCACGACGGCCTCCTTGTCGCGTATCCGCCTCAGCAGGCCCTGGCGCAGCTTCTGGAACAGGTCGTCGTCGATGGCGTCGAGCGAGTTGATGATGTGGGAGATGAGCTGGGTCGACCTGTAGCGGACGAACTTGTCCTTGGAGGCGAGCAGGGGCAGCACGGCCTCCATGACCTGGGTGGTGAGACGGCTGCTCGGGGTCTCGGGCATGGTGCTCGCGTCGGCGTCGGTCTCGCCCAGCAGGTGGTTGTCCTTGTCGTTGGCATGGCGCAGGAAGAGGCCGACGAAGCGGATGGTCCTGTCGCCGGCACCCTCGCTCTTCTTGACGGGCATGATGCGGAGGACGCAGCGCGTGAGCTCGGCGTTGAAGTCGGCCTCGTCAAAGTCGTCGTCCACAGCGGCCTGCTTGCTCGGGCGCGTGGGCTCGTAGCAGCACGACTCGTGAATCTTGCGCAGCGTGACTGCGAGTTTCCTGTGTGTCGCCGTCGTCTTCTGGGCATCGCGGAAGACGGCGCAGATCTGTCTCCGCAGGCCGCTGTCGGGTGTCTCTTCGGGGACGTCGATGTTGGATGACGAGGCTCGCAGCGTGTTGCTCGAGGCCTTGTTGGAGACGGCGGCCGACGACCGCGCCGACCTCGAAGATACCCTGGCAGGCATGATGACGGACGGTGCTAGGATCTAGAATGTTGTTGGTGTGCTTCAATTGTTGTGCCCGATACGATGGGTTCCCCAGAGCACAAGGTACGTGTACCCAGGTCGTTGATGTTGAGAAAGCCCGTGTACCAGCGCAGCAGAATCGTGACTGTGGGAGTAAGCTTGGGCGATGTCGAGTGTAGGTGTAGGTAAACTTGTTTATATGTCGATACCGCGTTAGGTATGGTATCAATGCTGGTGGGACAACCCCGTTCTCTTATCTTCTTCCCCGCGGCACAGCCACATATACATGTACCAACCCACATAATCTGAACACAAGCCACAACCACACACACTACCTTATGTACAGTAGGTAGGTACCGCTGAAAGAAGGACAATCGATAGCCAGAGCCCCACCTTTAGCCATTTCTCCCCACTTTATTTTTTTCAAGATGCCAATGCCGGTAGCTTTTGCATGGTTGAGTGCAGCTTCAATCTCCTACAATCATTCTTACATTCTTACATGCTTTGTTGCGGCTAGCCCCGGTCTATCTCAACAATGGGTAAGAAGGAGCTCAAACGCCTCGCTGCCGAGGCTTCGGCGGCAGATCACGACCCAGACACCGCTGTCGAGCGGCCGTCCAAGAAGCCCCGAGTCGACAACAGATCGCTCTTTGTCAGAGGACTGGCCCCGACCACGACCACCGAGACCTTGACCGACTTCTTCTCGCAACACTTCCCCGTCAAGCACGCCACTGTCGTCGTCGATCCGCAGACAAAGTCTTCGCGAGGCTTCGGCTTCGTCACCTTCACCGATGCCGAGGATACCCAGTCCGCCAAGGAGCAGCTGGAGGGCCACAAGGTAGACGGACGGCCCATCTCTCTGGACATCGCCGAGAGTCGACAGCGCCAGCCCGGTGCCGCCGCCAGCGATGCGGCCACCAAGAAGGAGTATAGGCGGGCTGCCCTGGCCGAGGCTCGCAAGGCCCCCAAGCTCATCATCCGAAACCTGCCGTGGAGCATCAAGCACTCGGACCAATTGTCTGCCTTGTTCCGGAGCTACGGGCTTGTCAAGTATGCCGATGTCCCCCAGCGCAAGGGGAAGCTCTCTGGCTTCGGCTTTGTCACTATGCGCGGAAGAAAGAATGCCCAGGCCGCCATTGACGGTATCAATGGGAACGTCGTCGACGGGAGAACCGTGTCCGTAGATTGGGCAGTCTCGAAAGACGAGTGGCAGAAAAACGAGGACAAGGATACCAAGAGTGCAAAAGAACCCGAAGAGGAAGAGGACGAGGACGATGACGTCGCCTCGGATGAGGATGAAGCGGACGCTAATGAGAACACGAAAAAGGGCGAAAAGGGCGAAGATAAAGAAGAGGACGGGGAAGAGCACGAGGCGGATGAAGAGAAAGATGAAGAGGAAGATGAAGAGGAAGATGAAGATTTAAGGAATTTCATGAAAAATCATATGGGAAATCTGGAAGACGAAGATAGCGACGCAGAACGAGACGACGAGGGCGCAGGAGACGCATCCATTCCACCAGCAAAAGCAAAGACGACGGACAATAGTACAACTCTGTTCATCCGGAACCTACCGTTCCTGACAACCGATGCTGAACTGAAAGCCCACTTTGAACATTTTGGCCGTATACGGTATGCCAGAGTAGTCTATGACAAGGCGACGGACCGCCCGGCCGGCACCGGATTTGTCTGCTTCGCCAACCAAGACGAATTCAAGGCGTGTCTCAAAGGAGCCCCACGTCCCCAGCAATCCTCCCTACCCAACAAGCGATCCATCCTGCAAAACGAAATGGCCGACGAGGCGGGCAAGTACACCATCGACGGCCGGCTTCTACTTGTCTCCCAGGCCGTGAACAAGGACGAAGCCAGCCGCCTTACCGAGTCCGGTGCAGCCGCTCGAGAGGGAAAGCAGCAAGACAAGCGTCGCCTCTATCTACTGTCCGAAGGTGCCATTCGCAAAGACTCGCCCATGTTCAACATGCTAGCACCATCCGAGATCAAGATCCGAGACCAGAGCGCCGCGCAACGAAAGAAGCTCATCCAAGGCAATCCAACTCTCCACATCAGTCTGACCCGTCTAGCCGTGCGCAACATCCCTCGGAATCTTGATTCGAAGGGTCTCAAGGCGTTGGCGCGCGAGGCTGTCGTCGGTTTCGCAAGTGACGTCAAGGCCGGCCGCCGCGAACCCCTGTCCAAGGAAGAGAATGCCAGAGGCGGCGAAGAGGACAAGGAAGCCGAGCGCCGGCGCAAGGAGAAAGGCAAGGGTATCGTCAAGCAGACGAAGATTATGTTCGAGAACAAGGAGGGCTCCAAGGTGGTCGAGGCCGACGGTGCAGGTAAGAGTCGCGGTTACGGCTTCATCGAATACACGTCGCACAGATGGGCGCTCATGGGGTTGCGGTGGTTGAACGGACACGCCACGAAGTCCGACGCCGGAAAGACGCAGCGTCTTATCGTCGAGTTCGCCATCGAAAACGCCCAAGTTGTAGCGCGGCGCAAGGAGCTGCAAGCCAAGACCAGGGCACATCTGTCAGGCGGTGACAAAAATGGTCCCAAACAAGAGGCGGCGAAAGACAACAGCCTGCGAGCCCCACTCAAAGGGAAAGATTTCTCCGTGTCAAAAGGAAAATGGCAGAGCCAGAATGGCAGGGGAAACGGCAAGGGGAGGCCCGACGATCCCGTCAAGGCGGCAAGTCAGAATAGCACGGCTAAAGAAGATCTACAGCAGAAGATAATAGCAAGGAAGCGGATGACAAGGAAGAAGAAGACGAATGGTCGCAGCTAGGTCGATAGAAAACAAGCTTGATTGGGGGCTCTGAAGAAGTCTCTCGGCTTCCTCCTCCCCTCCTTTTGTGTCCAGCTCATCTTGGCGTTTATCAATACTTATAGCGCGGCACAAAGCGTATTTGGAGACGAGGTCTGAGATACCGCATTATTCTATCCAAAACTTGAAGTGAATGTTTTATTAAAAACAGCATAACTAATATATATCCTATTCATCTCAGTGACCCCGTGGCTCTCTATAACTAGGCGCCTGAGTTGATTTTCTGTTAACGGGAGGAATTTCTTTTGTCTTGTCGGATCCGGGTCTGTGGCTAGAGCAAGCCACTCTAAAATGAGACTTTACTCTACCCAAGTTTCGAGCTCAGCAAAATCATGTCTTCATCACACTCGTATACCGAGGAGCAGGCAAAGGGGGCGCCAAATATTCACCCCGCACCTATACTTCTTTATAACTTCCCAATGATCCGACATGATCCATATAACGCGACAATGAGGGAACACAAAGCTGTTGTCCCCCATTCCATATATAATCATGCCATGATCAGCTGTTTTAGATGTTGTTGTCCCATGGAATGGATACAGGCAGTGTACCTCTAGTACAAGCTCAACCTCAAATGTGGGGTAATATGCGTACAGCAATGGATGTTATCATTATATCGAGAGATGACGTTAAGTTATCTATCATAAATGCATACTAGTTTCGTTCGAGACAGATATTTAGTGGATCCTGGTCCCCCGTCCCGTCCCGTCTCTCCTGCGCTTGTATCACTTCTGCATCATCTGCATCATTGCCGGATAAGCAACGGAGGGTGACTTTTGATTTATTCATCATCGCCCGACCTCTGCCTTCTCA
Organism: Nemania serpens; assembly: GCA_022578855.1. Taxonomy (NCBI): domain Eukaryota; kingdom Fungi; phylum Ascomycota; class Sordariomycetes; order Xylariales; family Xylariaceae; genus Nemania; species Nemania serpens. Next base: position 58,194 of record MU396687.1, read on the forward strand.
CTCCTCGTCTTCTCCTGCTGGAAGATGGTTGCTGAAGAAAACCCATTTGTGCGCTTTAAGAATTTTATTGATGGTAACGTGAGTCGTGGCGTGGACGTCATTTTCGGGTCCTTTGGGATACTATCGCCACCAGCATCAACAACGACACCCACGACAACAACTACAACAACTACAACGACAGCGTCGTCACATAAAGGTCCAATTAACACACCAACTAGCAATCCCCTCCCGCCTCCGCAACAGCCACAGTCACCATCAGCGTCGACATCAAAATCGAAGATGGCGGATAAATCATCTAACCCGGCGTCTAGCGCGAGGGACTACGGCCAACACAGTACCATCTCTCCTCCTACTCCTCCTACTAGTACTGCTGCTGTGACTACTACTACTACTACTACTACTATTCCCACAGCCACAATGGACGACGTCCACACCTGGTCCGTTGAATCCCCCTACTCACCTCTAAACCTCCAACACCTCCCCCAGCCTACGCCCCGTGACGCACCACAAGCCTGGAAGCACAGTTTCACGTTCCGTGACGCCTTCGAGGACCTCTTGGTCGCCGGCTCCGGGCAGGAACTCCCTAGCATGAAGGGGCTTATCCAGAAGAAGGCCAGCGAGAGATTATTATCATTCTGGGACCGCGAGCGCGGGCTTCATGTCGCGCACTGGGTTAGCGGACTTGCCGCGCTGGGGCTTTGGGATGCGTATTTCTCCCTTAACCACAGAAGAATGGGGAGGGACGCGGATACGGATCGTTTCCCGCGACAGATGTATTTCCGACAGGCAAGGGCGCCCTCCGAGGAGCCTTGGGGCCTGAGAGGTAGGGATGGCGGCTGGGGGGCGTGGGAAGATCGCGGTGGGCTCTGGAGGGGTGACGCGACGGGGATCTGGGATGCGGCTTGGAGGATTGGACAGAAGCTCGATAGGCACTGGGACGGGGATGCGGACGTTGAGGATGAGCTCTACGGGCAAAATACCTCGGAGCTCACAACCACCAACGTCAATTCGGGCTCGGGCTCGGGCTCGGGCTCGATGAAAGATACGGCAGGTGGGTTGCGGAAACCGGCTGTGCCGGAGGTTACTACGACCGTTTACGCCGACGGCAGTAAGTACGTGGCGACCACGGAACGTCGCGAAGAAGATGGTAAATTGCGGGTGACGACCACGGCGCAGCATTTTGACGCGAGCGGAAAGCTCATCTCCGAGAGCCGCGAGACCTCGAGCACGAGGACATGGTCTGGAAAGATCCCCGGTGCTGAAGCCTCGTTTTCCTGGTCCTGGAACCGAGATTCCAGGAATGAATCTGGTGGCGAGAGTGAAGGTAAGCGTGGCGATGAGACGCGTCGGCAAGATCGCAAGGATGAGAAGAGCGGGTGGTTTTGGAAGTGGTGAGTGAGGAGTGACGTTTGCCGTCTCTCGTTTCTAGGTAACCCAAGTATGACTAGAATGGAACGAAGGCATAGGTAGTATGTATGCAATAACAGTAATAATCTCTGGCACTGCTACCTTGACTTATTACACTCATTCTTGCTCTATCTTGTCCTCCTGGTGTTCGAGAGATCTAGCCCTATCACTAATACGGGAAATGCGATGAATCTCCAGGCTCATAGCAAGCAGACGTTCTTTATGTCTCTGGTGATCCGCTTGCTTCATACCTACTAACGCAGCGTCACCTTCATACCATGCCTTCCAGACCTGCTGCTCTTACCTGCTCTTTAGCCGCCATCTCTTTCCAGAACGCTGATATTCAACCCGAGCTCAATACGCCGCCTTCAATGGATGGTCCCGTCTTATCTAATAAGACACCACTACGTGGATACCTGGATCCGATTCATTGAGCCCGTTCTGAGACGGGCTTAAAATAGAAAGCCCACCGTAGGCTGCGCCAATATTTGCTCCAATAGTGCCAACGCTCCCGATCGGTTCAATCCTGGACCGGCCAGAAACTGCGAGAGTCTAGGTCCAAGAGGCATGACTGAGTTTGTCGGGACGCTGTCTTGTCGTGCTACTACGAGCTTGTCGCGTAATCCACCACCAATCGCGCAAGCAGGGTCTTTCGACATAATATCTCAGCTTGGCTGTGGTTCACTCACACATGCACTCGCTACACTCGCCCAAAAAGGCATCCATCATCGTCTTAACGCAAAAACTCACTCAATCACTCAAACAGAATATATCGAAGTCGCGTACTTGTATTGCCCACGAAGCTAGCCAAATGCAAATGATGCTGAATGGGTACGCAGGAGGCAGCCAACCCCCATGAATATGGGGGTATGTCGGGGAATTTTCCAACGCCAGAGCTTGCTCAAGCGGTCTATTACCCAATAACCTGTCCACGCCGACCGAGTATAACCGCCGCTAACCCAATTGACCAATCCATTTTATCGTCGAACAGCATAACTCATGAGAGAGAAGAGCGATAAAGGGATAAGGAGGAAGAAGAAGAAGAAGAGGAGAAGGAGGAACATTCCACAGCCTGAGCCTCAGCCTCAGTCTACTCAAGCGACAGCGGTCTTATCGTGAGGCTTTAGTGACAGGGTCACGGGCGTGCAGGCGATGTCTCGGTCCGAGTAGATCTCCCCCGATTGCCAGTCGGGGTTCTGGTAATAAGTCTGGTTGCAGGCGAGGGTCAGGTTGACGGTACCGTAGCCCGAGAAGGTGACGCTGAGTCCCGGATCGGGCACGATTTAGTATCTTGCTTTGCTTTATTTTTGGTCCTACGGCTTACTCGAGCTGGGAGGAAGGGGGGACGACGGGGCAAGAGAAAGAAAGAAGAAAGAAAGAGAGGGATACTCACGGATATTGGGGATCCTGGTCGTGGCAGGTCCAGGTCTGGTTGATGTCCAGCTGGCCCGATGGCCGGCTGAAGGCGAACGACGTCCTGGTCGTGGACCCCGTCGGCGCGACGCAGTTATAGTTGAAATTGCCGTAGAAGAAGTCGGTCAGCTGTGTGCTGTAAGCCGTGCATGTTACTTTCTCCGGGATTGCCGGGTTCGTGAGGTTGAACTCTACTGAGCCCGACGCTATCTGGTGCGCTGGCGTCGAGAAGATGTAACTCGCGTGGTACGTGAAGTTCTCGATGAGCCACGAGAAATCCCCAAACGACTTCGACGTGCATCCCTGGGTTCCACTGCGCGGCGTCGTCTTATGGGGAGCTGCGGCAGCCAGAGGCAAGATGGCGACTAGGGTTCGGATGAAGTTGTGCATTCTGGTGAACTTGCTGGGTCTCGAGAGGGCGAAGAAGGTGTAGGAACGCTTTGGAATTAAGACTGTGTGAGCTTGTCTAATGCTGTTGTCTTATAACCCTCAGTATATGCTAACTATCGGTTAGATGAAGTCGAGGGACGGATCTTCGGTTCCAACACGATACTATTAGCCGTCTTATACAACAACAACATCATCATCATTATCATCATCACGCGCTAGCAGACCATTCCTGACAATGCCATTCACTTCCAGGTGGGGTGAGACGATGGAACGTTCAGCAATAGCCACTCTGTCACCAAGGATAAAGAACACACTATACGATCTGCGTTCGCTGCCGTTTGCGAATGGCGGCGTTGTCATAGTGCCATGCCGTGTTATGTTTTGCCACGGTGAGAGAATATGATACTGGCTGAGTTGAATGACGTAGTAAGATGACCCCATCCGCTTTGGTGCTGAATTGATTCTAGCCTGTCATGCGTCTTTGATCCGCCAAGATCTCGTATTCTCGCAGCCCGAAGTCACCAGCTGACGGGTCTTGTCTCGTAAGGCGGCACCGTTCAATTATTGACCAGAGTCCTAAGCTTGGTAGCGAAGGGCTTTTGTGAAGACAGTGACAGAACAAACTTCGTACCGGGACTCTCCGAATACGGAGAGAGTTATGTTTAGACGACGGCACCCGTGTAGACTTCCGATCAACCCCAACCCCTCCAACCCTTGTTCTCGATGTCTTAGCGTAGCAGAATAATAGCCCGTGATTATGCGAGCAGTTCTCTGTACTAGATCACTGCATTATCAGTTCCACATCTGGATCATATCTATATATTTGGCCGTATTATTGTATGTTTTTCGGCTCCATGCAACGTCTCGGGGACGCGGATCTGGCTCGAGCATCTACTCTCTCGTATCCGGCTCCAGTGCCTTTTGCCGCAATGTTCAGATGTCTCAATATGGTCTCGCGCCTGTGGCGCCATCAGAAGAAGGTACGGCATTCTTAAGCACGTGGCCCGGCGTACGGAAAAGGTACTCTTCTCTTCACCCCCATTAGATCTTGTCTGACATGATACACGTTCAGGTCATCCTTGACTGGGGTCTTGAGTTTGTGTGACAAGCTGTCGAGATAATGCATGCATATGAGCGGTCAAGGTACGCCGTTTGATGTAAATCTCGAATCGATCACCACCTAGGTCCTACGGGCCTCTCAGGAAATACCAGATCTGGAGGGTTGGACAAGATCTATCCATCTCGATCAAACTGACAAGCTGGTCGTCACTGTGTCTTCATCCAATTTGCTCGACTCGGTTGAGATCTGAAGTTCGTTGTAACTGCAACGCCACGCGTCCGCACAACGTTGTCTCGCTATCATTTATGATATGAACCGTCATGAAACACAAGTTGTTGAAATCCGTGAACTGTTTTATCAATTGGAAATCGTAGTTGCACAGAGTTATGTCCGGCGACCCTACAGCCGGTGAAAAAGGCACGGCTTCGGCCACTCAACTCCAGAAATTAGGGCACCCATTGCTGACGACCACTACCTACCCACTGATAAACACAACAATCTGCTGCTAGTCAGTCAGAATTGGGGCTCCATCGACGGACGCCTGTCATACCTGGGGAAATGCTTACCACAAAATGCGTCTACGAAGTATCTGAGGCAATATCCTGCAGCCAACCACACCCATCCAGTGCCCGTCTGTTATCCATTCGAGGCAGGGCAGTTAGGACGATCAGCAGCTTACCAGGAGCAATGGCGTAAGCAAAGAGCTGGAAGGCTAGGCAGACGCCAGTGATTTAGTTGTCGTCATCGGGCGCTGGCGATGCCGACCTAGCCTCGCTCGGTTCTCTGGGGTTTGGGATTATGAATTATTCTCCCCGTCAGATTGGCCTCGTCACCCATAGTGCTGTGGATAGGTTGACCGCCGTTCTTGGGTAGGCCAGTGAGCACGGTGAGCAGGCAGGGGTGGTTTGATATGATCCACCTCGCCGATCCCACCTGCGTTCTATTCCATGTCATGATGGTATCGTCGGGTGAGTTATAACCTGGGTTGAGGTACTGAGGACACAAGAACGTTGTTATCTACTTAGTACCTACTTAGCATGTTAGGTAAGTTTAGTAATGTCATGAAGGGAACCTCTGAAGATCAGGACTTCAATACTACCTACTTCTTAGATGCAGAGATATGGCTATAGTCATCTACATGCATATGTATTCATCTAATGGGTAGTTGTAACTACTTAACTTAAGTACTTAAGTGGATAGCAACCATGCAATGCAGGCACGCGACCCGGCTTTTGGTCAATGAGGTCAGTCAGTTGAGTCGGTCAGGCAGACAACCGCAGCCAACCGATGTTGACCATAACCGGGTTACCTACATCTCTTGACAACCACAACCACACCAACTACAACAACAACAACAACCACCGCAACCACAGCAATAATAATTCCTTACCAAGTAGACAAGGGGACACCACACTCGTTCTACTGGCCCCGTCAGCCCGTCTATGGCAGAATACCCCCACCGATCTGAGCAGTTCGTACGGAAGAGCTCGTCGTCGTCATCCGACAACCTTGCCACATCCGACGACAACAAATTCAACAAGTTCAACAAGTTCAACACATTCAGCACATTCGTCAACACACCCAGCACGTTCGTTTACCGGGTCGACGACGACGACGACGACGTCTCGGTCGAAGCGGGTGCACCGAAGCTGCCATCACCATCATGGCGCCGCCCGCCGAGATCACCATCCCCACGACGTCGCTGCACACGCCGACCGACAAGTCCAAGCCGTACACACTCTACAACATCACGTTGCGGCTACCCTTGCGCACCTACGTCGTCCAGAAGCGCTACTCGGAGTTCGCCGCCCTGAACGGCACCCTGACCGGTCTCGTCGGCGTGGCCCCTCCCGCGCCGCTGCCGCCCAAGTCGTGGTTTAAGTCGACTCTCTCGTCGCCCGAGCTGACCGAGGACCGCCGCCGCCGCCTCGAGTCCTACCTCCGCGCCATCGCCGAGTCGCCCGACCGCAGGTGGCGCGACACCTCCGCCTGGCGCACCTTTCTGAACCTCCCCGGCCTCAACAGCGCCGGCAACAGCGCCGCGAGCCTGAGGGGCGGCTACGGCATCCCCAACAGGGACGCCGCCAACCAAGCCGCCGCGCAGGACCCCGGCACCTGGCTCGACCTGCACGCCGAGATGAGGCGCGACTTCCAAGAGGCCCGGCGGTGTCTGGCGAGGCGCGACGCCGCCACCGAGAACTCGGCCGCCCTCGAGGCCGCCTCCGCCGCCAAGAAGGCACTCGTCAAGGCCGGCGGCCTGCTCGGCTGTCTCCGGGACGGCCTGAAGGCCATGGAGGCGGCGAGGCGGCTGGGCGACGGCGAGATCCGCCGCCGGAAGGACCTGCTGGCCGCCGCGCGCGTCGACAGGGAAGACCTCGACAAGCTCAGCTCCGCCATCTCCGCCACGGCCAAGGCCCTCGGCAAGGGCGCGCCCAAGGCCGCCGATAAGGCCGCCCTCGTCGGCACCGCCGCGTCCAAGGCCCGCGGGAGGGTCCTCGGCGCCCCCCTGCCCGAGACCGAGCAGACGAGGGAGCTCGACAACCAGGGGGTCGCCCAGCTGCAGAGGCAGCTGATGCGCGACCAGGACGAGGACGTCGCGTCCTTGACCAACGTCGTACGCCGCCAGCGCGAGATGGCCGTCGCCATTCACCAGGAAGTCGAGGAGCAGACGAAGATGCTGGATCACGTCAACTCGCACGCCGATCTCCTCGCCGGCAAGATGGCCGTCGCCAAGAACCGCGCCAAGAAGCTCTCGTGACTGGAGGCCGCGCTTGGTCTCGCCGTGTGGTCCGTCATCATGTGCCTCGAGATCTTCGTTGGCGCCGTCGAGATCACGCGGGGGCTGTTCGAGTGGGCCGCTTGGTGTTTGGAGTGCGTTTGCTTGCTGCTAAATGTCGAGGTTCTCGACTAAGGGTTACGCGGTGACCGGTTTTTTTTGTGCCAGCTTTCGCATGGTCTGTCTGGCTGGCTGTGTGGCACTGTGCTAATGTGGGCGTCTATACATACCATCATGCATTGGGTTTGGTTTTGACTATTCATTCATCACTGCATAGACGAGCGAGATTATTTGTCGTCATCCTTACCTTTATGGGTATGTGCGTTACTATTCTTTTACTATGGATGGGCTCTGCCTGTCAACTACGCGCTTGATACCAATAGACTGTGCATTCATCCGTTCATCTTCCCCCGTCTTTCCTCTACGTAGATGATTTTTGATCGAGGCCTGGCAATAGTTATCTGGGTGTGATGTAAGTTATCCCAGGGCCAGCTAAAATACAGACCAACGAGTTCAGGAGCATCTAGCTATCGCTTTTAGCACATACTAGACTATGCAATCGAACAACATCGGGGAGACGTATTCGGCGCCAAAACCTGGTATGACATCGGACGGGTACCCCCTATTCTAGTGTGTGTAGAGTCATCACAGATGGCGGTTTTGACGCTGACTGCATCGACTAGGATAGCTTCCAGGAGACTTTATTTCAGACACCTAGCGTGAAAACCCTGAATATCACATCGCCGAGGGAAGTAGTATCTCGTTTGTATATAACGAAAGGTCGACTGACCTTCCACGCCTATACATTTCAATGCTCTTGACAGCACTCTGGGCCCTGTTCAGTGGCGGGATATCTTCAACGTTCAGAGTGCCGCGTTTCCAGGACGCGAAGAGGGTTCTATATATTCAGGAAAAGCTCGAAGGACTCATCACGGTCGACCAATACTCCCCTGGTGTTGAATGAAGCCCGTTATCGTCATCGTCATCGGGAGCAACAGGAATAGGCAAGAACAACAGGGTCACAAGCAGGCCAGAGGAGAAGGTGAAAGCTCTCCGGGTCAACCGGAGAAGTTGAGACGCAAACAGCCCATGAACCTGCAATAAGAAGAGATGAGTGTTGGAAAGCAGTCCGGCGAATGTGCCTGAGGCCTAGGGGCAGCAAGAGCCTCAAAAGATAGAGCCCAAACACATAACACCAAAAAGCGCTGTCAACGCCGTTCCTCGTGGCAACAACTGCGCAAGGAGGGGATCTGTGATAGTAGGTTAAAAAGTGTGAGAATAGGAAATAGAAAGTCCACGTGATTTATTACCATATAGGGTTGTAAACTTGTGATCCTGTAGAAAGAAAGATTAAACGTTCATGGGAATGGCGGAATATATGAGGCACAATGTCTCGGGATACGCGGAAATGACCGAACCGCTAGAGAAAATGAAAACAAATATGATTTGGAGAAACGTCTGTAAGGGCAGCAGGGCGACTAAATGAAAGCAGTGGGCATCCAGTGTGCCAATTGACATCAATAGACACGGAGAAGCGGAACTTTGGCTAAGAACAAAGAATTAAACCACAGCTGCCTAAAAACTCCCATTCCGTCACATTATCCGACTTCCCTAGGACGATGGACTTCAGTTTCGCCATCCGTTTCACGGCACACGTCGTTGTGGCGTCCTTCTAATCTACATCTGAAAATGCAGTCCATGTTCTTAGATCTCATCAATGCCCGTCGGAGGGCCGGCGGTGGCAAGGCAGCTAGAAATGATGATGATGATGATGATGAAAGGAGCCGGACATGATATCGCATCGGATGAGTTGTGTCTACAAGAACGGGCAGGTCATTCTTTGATAAGGAGATTGCCAACATGATGACACGGCGGACTATAGCTACGCTACGGCCTGATGAGCAAGGGCACGAGCAGTCCGTACCTATTACTCTTCGGTGTGGGACAGCACAGATGCATCGGGGAGAGGCTCGCGTACTTGAACCTCGCGACCATCATCCTCACCATGGTCCGAAACTTGATGCTCAGCATGTTGGAAGGTAAGGCGTCCGTGTCGGCCACGAATTTTACGTCTTTGTTCTCGCGGCCTATGCCGTCTGCCGAAATTCTCTGGCAGAGACGGCGGGATATTTAGTGACTAGAACGGGAAAAGAATTTAGAAAAGGGGGGAGGGGGGAATGGGGAGAGTGTTGATTACTTAGGTACTAGACTAATAAGACAACTGGAGGGTAGCATACAAGGGCAGAAGAATGGAAGGAGCCATAGTAGTGGCTCAGTAAACTGATATCTAGAGAGTTAAAGTGAGCACGAGTACAACTGTTTCTAATGGATCCGAATCATCCGGGATATCCGTCGAGGAACGGATTCTTGTTCACTTATTAAGCGTAATCACGTCCTTTAAATGCCTTCACGTTGCTTCCGTATGCCCTTCCTTCGAGAGTCCGGTTTTTTTTTTCATATTGAAGCATAGACGTCAATTCTTTCTTGTTCCGCAGCCCATCTAGTAGCCAAGTCTGGGAGGATATAGCCGAGGTTTAAAGGAACCTGACCGTGCGCCGTTTTCGATCTCATTCTAGCTTGTCTCTGCTAGTGAGTATCCTCCGATCGTCTCTTTTCTCCCACTCGTGGATTGCGCTTGGCGAGATGTTCTTGGCCTCGACCTAGATAGAATCGTTAACATACAAAATTCTCAGTATACTTTAAGCCTCGATGAGAGGCATCGACAATGAGTTAAACCCCTTTTGTGCCCTTTCTTTTGGCACCTATATCCACCCCGATAAGAAGTCAACAGCGCTGGTCCAGCCACAGAGTGACGAGGAGTAGTATATCGAAAAATACGTACCCAAGACGCAGGCCACTGCGAGCAATATCAGGAATTAGCACTGCCCCTTTAACTGACCCGGTTTTCCTGCGGTACAACACCCCCCGGTAAATATCGTGATGCGGACAGATTCTTGATCTTTGCAACGGCGCAAGTCGAGAGGAAGGTAGAAACGCTAACTCACTTTAGCTCCTGTCCGGGGATCTCGCCCTTGCCACTCCACTAAATAGAGCCCACTTGGAGTCTCGTTGATAATATTCTGTACTTGGTACCAGCCTTTGCGGGCTGATGATATTGATTGAGAATTATCTTTGCCACTCTGATGCGTTCTGCTTCTGGGAATATTTCTCGGCGGTATCGCCTCGGTGGGTAGCTGGTGGCGGGCGACACTTGCAGGCGAAGCTGATTTAGATATAGAAAGTAGGGATGGGAAAGTTGGGGGTCTTGTTAACAAGGTTGATTCTGGGGTCGGCTTCTTCCGAGGCCGTGGATTTATCCGTAACTTAGGTGCCTCGGCCATGAAAGTAGATGGATAGATCGTGGTAGATGAGACGATTGATGTACGGGCAACCCCTGACGGGGGCCTCACGTTGCTGTCTATCCCCGGGGATATATTGGAGTTGGTTACTGTCGAGGAACTCATCGACAAGATGTTACTATTTTGGTCATCTAGTGTTGGTAGGGAGATCTTAATGATACTGTTTGATGTAGTGCCGTGAGTAGAAGCTGTGTCGTCCAAGGTTGTGTCAGTGTATGAGCTTGTCTGTGTAGTCGTGCATAGACTCTCGTGCATAGCTCGGCGAAGAGAACTTCGCTGGGGCATCGCAGGTAATAAAGCCTTTCTTCGTTGATGCAAAACTAGCGACGTATGTCTTCGATTATTCCCTTCGTCACCAATTCCATTTTGAGTCTCAGCCTTGAGTTTCTTGACGGGTTCAGGATCCCGCATCCGCGGCTCTGCTGGCATTGGCTTCGGGTAAATTGCCGGCAAGCCGAAATGTCCAGGGCTAGTTTCGATCGTCGCTAGGCTCTCACGGATGGCTATTCGAAGGGAATTACGCCGTACTCTCGGCTCCAAGGCCGAAATATGGGTAGGTTTTGATGAGCGAATAGTAGTGGTGGTAGTAATGCCGGCGGTAGGCCTCCCGTCAAGGCTTCGGGTTCGATGCCTAATCTGTTTCACTGCGTGTATTCCGGAGTGTCTTGATGCTGATCTACTTAGAAGATCAGCGGATGATCCCAGTGAAATGCTCGTGCCCCTTGGTGACGGCGCCTTGCGATGCATGGGACTCTTGGGAAAGGCCAGGCTTTCACGCAGAGCGCGGCGTAAGGAGCTGCGTTGCGGTGAGGTGACCTGATCGACACAACGACGACGACGACGACGACGACGACGACGACGACGACTATGCTGCAAGACGCCATTCTCATCGGAACCGACTTCAGTTGCAGCAGTGAATATGCCTCCTCGGTCAAATGAGCCGCGATTGGGCCGTGTCTGGACCGGCATCGTCGCCGCTGCTCGCAAGGTTGAATTTTCTCTAGTACACCCTCCGGTGGTAGTGTATAGTCTCCAGGTATTCGGCTGTTGTCGTGTTGGGGTTCTTGTGGTGGGTTTCGCCAGCGACTGTGATTGTGTGCTTCTGATGTCATCGAATGTCGAGGTAGAATGGCGCGGTGATATGAGAATGCATCGAGACGAGGAGAGTGTTCTGAATACCTAATAAGAAGGCGAAAAAGAAGGCGAAAATCAAGGAGGGACAAGCCGGGATGAAGAATCGAGAAGTGAATGCGAAAGGCAGGCAGGAAGAGAGATACAAATCAAGGAAGGCCCGCGACGATGACAACCATGAGCTGAGGATGGCACCTGCGTTTGCTGTGCGGTGCGCGGGTTCGTCTTAGTTGAGTTTGCGCTGTTGAAACTTTAATACCGCCGTTGCTGCCGCAGGTCTCGGATACGTCACATGTGCCTGCCTGCCTACTCAATATACATCATGTGTATACCTACGTGTATGTGTATGTGTATGTGTATGTATAAGTACCCAAGTATAGGCATGCACATGTAGGTAGGCATCTTGCAGAAGAATCGAAACTCGCATGAAAAAGCTCTAGAAGCATAAAGTACATCAGCAACAGTAGTACCCCATGTTACGTGCATCATGTCTGATGGTACTGACTGCGATACCGGCGATACCGGCCGTGATGTGCCCTCAAAATGATCCCTGTAGCCCATTTTAAAGAGTGAATTCTGAAAGAAACGGGAAAGAGAGAGAGAGAGCTGTGGTTGGGGCTGGAGTTGGAGCTGGAGAAAGGCCGGAAACGTAGTGCTGGCGCAGGGCAGGTCACGACCAAGGGGAATGTGAACGAAAGGCACTCGATTTTGGACTGTTCTTGTTGTTCTCCTATTCGACATATATCGACCTAACTTTCTTGGGAAGAAACCCTGGGTCGAGACATGGAACGTTCTCCTCACAACTTCTCTTCTGCTCCGGCAATGCACCGCTGGAGCCATGATTATGCCTCGATAGGCCCGTCATATCTGATGGACAATCCTCCCGACGATGCATGCCCCTCATCGGTCCTCTGATATAGCTCGCCTGCCCCCCCGGTATTACTTCGCCACGACTTGCCTCCGTATTCTTCATTACTTCGTACGTTCTTTTCCCCGCGCCAGATGCCGGCGGGCCCCGCGGGGCCGTGGCCTAGAATGTCTCCTGGTCGTCCAGCGCCTCGCCCTCGGCCGGGATCTCGAAGCCCTCCTCGGTCGAGTATAATATGGCCTGGATCTGCTTGATGAGGCCGTCCTCCTGCTTCTCGAGCTCCGGGTCCTCCTCGACGGCCTGCTGGATCAGCAGCTCGATGTCCCGCAACTTGCTGAAGTAGAAGTCCCTCTCGCGCTCGAGGCCCACCACCGTCTCCTTCAGCGTGTTATTCTCCTGGAGCAGAGCCGCCGACGCCGCACCACCGCCCGCGCCGGCCTTGACACCCAGGCGGGGGCCGGTGGTAGGGGTCGTGCCTCTCCGAGAGGCCGCCGCGCTGCCCGCCGTAGCCCGAGCGGCGGGACCTCCCGAGGGGGGCAAGCTGCCTCCTTTCCGTCGCGCGACGGCGTCGTAGTCCCCGCCGGGGAAGTACTGGTCCCAGAACTTCTTAGTCCACTGCAAAAACTCGAGGTTGTCCTGCATCTTGCACTTGGTGAGGGCCTCGACGGGGATGGGCTTCTCAATATGGTGCTTGGTGAAGGAGTCTATGACGGATGACACGGAGACGTTAGCATGGGAGGATCGGAGCCGACGCGTGGAAGGAGGCGGCCGAGCGAGGGGTTGGGCTGACTTTGTAGGATCTTGAAGTTCTGGACATAGGCCCATTCGCCATTCACGTTGAACTTGACCCGCGACATGGGCACGTCGAGGAAGATGCTGTCGAAAACCTGACACAGGGCAGCACTGCATCGTGGGGGTGCCAACCAAGTTAGCTAACCTAGCTCCTTACGAGGGGAGGGAGAGGGAGAGGAGGCGGAGGAGGAGGGGGAGAGAAGAGTGGAGTGGAGGATCTTGAAAGCGAAGAGACAGCATAGGGAAGTCAGTCTATGAATGTGATGGCCAAGTAAATAGGAACAGGAATAGGAAGACGACGACGAAGGAGGAGGAGGTAGGAGGTAGGAGGATGAGGTGATGTTTTTGTGGTGGGGGAGGGGTAATGAAAATAGATAAGCAGGGGTGGTTGGCTGGTTTCGCGATGGTGTTTTTTGGCGTGGGATTTATTATTATTTTTTTAAGAAATCTCTTCGTTCTGTTCTGCCTTACCCAGTACCGCATTGTTCGACCTTGGTTATATTGAGCTGCAGAAGGCTGTTGAGCCACGCCACAAGCTCCTGCCTGCACATCACCAATAGAATAGCATCCGTTAGCCATGTTGGCGATGCGCGCGTGCATGCGGCATTGCAGCCCAGGGTGCGGGCTGGTCGGGTACTCACCGTGATTCACCCATGTTGGCCTTCCAAGCGTCTTTTGATCTCGTCTCGTCTTGTCTGCGGGCTCAAGAAAGAGTCTATGATATACACAAGGATGGCGCTGTGTGTGAAAGCACGTAGGAGAAGGGCGCTGTAAATAGTCGGAGAGAGGGTTGAGAAGGTATGCGACTGGCGGATTAAGATGTATTTGGGGATGTATTTGTTTGGGAGGCACTGGAGCTCGGAGGCGTTGTCTTAAGCTGGTAGAAAGATGGATGGATGGATATGCTGTTGGAAATCGAGCATTTTGTTTGGTAGCAATCTCGAGAAAGAAACTTGGGTGCTTCGTCACCCAATCAACATGGATGCTAGCACAGCAGGTACCTAAGTACTTAAATGATACATTACATATTGCATGGATGTACATTATCCACATAAAGGCATGATGTACCCAGGTACACGGAAGAACCTCTAAACTTTGCCTGAGCAGTTGCCGCTTTTAGCCCGGCCTGGAGTGCCGCTATCCTTACCGTAAATGCACAATGAAAACAATAGATACTTACCTAGACAGTTGTTTAATTCAAACAAACTGCTTCAAAAGGGAATACTTGTATTGTATACTGAAGAAACCCACAGCACTGAAAACGCAGTTACTTTGCCCTCCTTCTTTGTCGAGGCTCTGCTGATAGAACAACTTCCTCGTAGAGCCACTTCCTAGGTTGCAAGTCATTATATCAGCAAAGTGGCGGGGCAGTCAAGACAGTGATTCACTACTGCCGTGATGCGGTTCTAATCCCGAAAGAACTCATGACGCGAAGGAGGCTATATGAACTTGATGAGGAGGGAAGACAACCAGGGCCGGTTGTTAAGCGCCAAGTGGCCATTCAACCATACATGTGACATTGAAGGCCCCTTTCTACGAAGGCGCCTATATTAATCTTGTTCTTGCTACAATCTCGAGTTACATGTTGATATCCCAGTTATTTGAACACAATTGGGGCACACTCTGAGCTATCTTGCGAATGAATGGTCATTAGCAATCAGCCTCCAGCGTTATTTCTACTTTTACCTTCATCCACGATAAAATCGCCGCTTTCCCAATTTTCAGCAAGGGCATCCTCTACCTTGTCGTAGCCAAAACAGTGTCATATGCTGTCCTGTTCGTGGACCAGGCTGAGGACAACCCGTGTGCTCTCCCAACGCTAGATGACATCGACAAGGCCAAAATCTTAGTCGAGGAGTTTACAGGCAGCTCCCGCGTAGTGAGAGTACGGCAGAACTATGTCATCAAATTTGGGGTTCACAGCCACCCCATCGAGGCCTGGAACGCCTTGTTCAGGACTCTCATGTAGATAGGGGTAAGCTATATAAAAGTCGTGGGCTACATACATTATGTAACCCAATCAAAGGTGATAAATATGCATACCCCCTATACACACATATGTATGTATCTATGCAGTGACTTTGTCTTTATACCGCCCTCATGCATTAATCGCGGGTCGCCACTCGAAGCAAACCAGAGGGGCCTCACTGATGTCACCAGCCAAGTCAAGCTACAAACTTCACCACCACCTACGATTTTGAAGCTCACATAAGTTACCTATATTTAGAGTTCTCTTCCTTCCAAGTCGCCTCTCGCGAATTTCTTCCGTCTCTCTATAGTCTGGAAAACTTTTCAATCTCTTTCCAGGCCACTCTGTTCTTAGAACCAGTTGCAGCCGACTGACCTCGGTCAACATAGTCTCACCTACTTATCTATATACTTCCAATACAATATTATAGACTTATCCACAGCTCTCCTCCTTTATGTCGCGTCTACTTCGACTTGCTGCTACCGATGCCAAAGCCTCATAATCTTCCGACGAGTAGCCCTGACCTTCACAGCTACCTCCGCCTCACCGCCTCGTGTCCAAGCAGATCCCGCCATCTCGAACCACGCTGGCGCCCCCTCGCCGTTTCTTCCAGCGTCCGCAGCCCCATAACCGTCTGAGCCTTGCGCGGCTCCTCTTCCCACGGAGCCTGCGAGACCAATACCGCGAGCGCCTCATTGGCTTCCATCTCGACACCCTACCCTACTATAAGCATCGTCTTCAGAGTCGGATATACGGCTATATCCTCGAGCGCCAACGCCGTCGCCAAGAGCAGTCGCGGCTTGTCGATCACGCCTGGCGGCTGCTCCTGGGTCGGCCTGCCGCGAGAAGCATAAAGCATGGGATCGCAACGCGTATCGCGAACATGACGTCGATGCCGGGGCTGGGCGTCGGAAGTGGGAACTATGGCGCAGACGGTGGCCGCGAGAGGGGCGCGAGGAGGCGGAAGCTGGCTGCGATGGCCGGCAGCGTCTATAGGGCTGGCGCCGTAGCCGTGAATGAGATCAAGGAGTCCTATAACCAGACGAGGTCGAGTGAGATCGATACCCCCGAAATCTCAAAGATCACCATTCCGGGCTCCTTTCCCGACGTCGCCATCGTCACGAAGGGCAACGAGCAGATGGTCCTGTTTCCCTCCTACGCCAAGCAGCATGTCAGGGAGAAGCCAGGGCAGTTTGCTAGCCCCGCCAGACCGCCACCTCCTTCGAGCGTGGGCATGAATGAGCAGGAGTACTGGCGTGAAGAATGGGCCCGGTACGAAGACGAGAAGGCCATTGTAGACGTGGACGTACGAGGGTGGATATACAACCCCCATAAAGGGCCCATGACACGGCGCAATCGAGTCCTCATCGGCCTGGCCAGACAGCTCAGCGGCATTCCAGCCCCCAGAGCGCAACAGGTCGAAAACGCAGCAAACGCCGACTCATCCTTTTCAGGCGTACACCAGCAGCACGAAGAAGAGCGGGAAAGAGAGAGTATCGCGCGGGAAGCCCAAGAAATTGAACGCAGGGGGCGTGCCGAAGAAGAAGCCGCACAGCAGGGCGATTACAGCGAGAGACCCAGAGACGAGTCCTCGGAGGATGAAGGGGACGGACGCAGGCATCATCCAAGCAAACCTCCGACGCCACGAGCCAGGCCGGCCTCGCCTACGTTACCGACGAGGACGAATACGTTTGGAACTTCTACCCTGAGTGAGGTAGAACTAGCCGCCGCAAATGCGAATCTGATGGCGCGAATCGGACCATTCATGACAATCCCCTTGGTTGATCTGCCCATCACCCTTTTTTTCTACAATGATACTAAATCACAATCTCGCACAGTCATGACTGACGATTCCGGCCATTTCATTATCCGAGTCCCACTCGACTTCATACCAACCCATGTCCGAGTCTTGGCAAATGAAGACATCTCCTGCAC
This sequence comes from Nemania serpens, assembly GCA_022578855.1. NCBI lineage: Eukaryota > Fungi > Ascomycota > Sordariomycetes > Xylariales > Xylariaceae > Nemania > Nemania serpens. The sequence goes on from MU396687.1 coordinate 75,294, forward strand.
GGAGCCGGTACGGGTCATCGAACCCCGAGGCGTCAGTCTAATCAGCGACATTGACGATACCATCAAGCGCTCAAATATAGCTCTGGGAGCCAAAGAGATCTTTCGGAATACTTTTATACGTGAGCTCAAAGATTTAACCATTGACGGCGTGAGGGATTGGTACAACAGTCTACACGACATGGGTGTGAGAATTCACTACTGCTCGAACAGTCCGTGGCAACTTTACCCCGTCCTCGCTACCTACTTCAAACTTGCTGGTCTGCCGCTTGGGTCATTGCATCTGAAGCGGTACACTGGCATGCTTCAGGGGATTTTCGAACCCGTAGCGGAACGGAAGAAAGGCACATTGGAGAAGATCATGAAAGACTTCCCAGAGAGGAAGTTTCTCCTCGTGGGAGACAGCGGCGAGGCTGATCTAGAGGTATATACCGAGCTGGCCGTTGCCAATCCCGGTCGGATCAAAGGAATTTTCATTCGGGACGTCACCACCCCAGAGCGACCAGGGTACTTCGACGCGGCCTATGATATTGGCGAGAGCCGTAACGTCTCTAGAGCCACACCGAACCGTCGAGATAATTCTAGCAGCAGTTCCAGAGATGACTCACGGAGCAGGCCAGCCCTACCTCCGCGTGCCACAACAATATCCAAGAGTGAAGCCCCCCAAACTGGTGACCTGATAGACTTCTCGGATGATCCCATCCCGGCACGTGGTACTGAGTTGGGAACTGCTACTCCTACTACTACGCCAAGCGTCGAGCAGGCACCGAAACGAGCGCAGGTTGCAAACCTAGAAGGCCGTAAGCCTCCTCCTAAGCCGGCGAAGCCCTCGGCCCTGCAGAGCACTGCCACGATCCCTACCATATCCACAAAGGATGCCAGCCCCAGCGACCGAAAGACCTCTCCGGCACCACCTGTACCCCGCCGAGCAATTTCAGGCTCAGAGCCATCGTCGGGATCCCCATCTCCTCACCCCCTATCACAAACACACAATTCCTCCGAACAGACTCTCAAGCTTCCCTCCAGTAGCTCAAGTCATTCCTCCAAATCCGGCGAATATCCAAGAATAAACGGCGCGCCACCCCCACCACCCCCACGCCGCCGCGGCACGCCCTCGAGCTTGAAGGGCCCAAGCCCGCGCCTAATGCCCAGCAGACGCCGAACGGGCGACCCCGACGTCGACCCGGATCCTCTACCCAGCGGCCCGGTAAGAAGCAGCACGACCAGCAGCGCCGGGACCATGACGCCGCCAAGCGCAGGCGGGAGCCCGAACCAGGGACCGCTGAACAAGAAGCTGGAGCTCTGGCGACGTCGGCTGGAGCGCGCGCATGATACGCTTTCGCAGCACGGCGTGCCGCTGTACACGTGGCGGCGCGGCGAGGACGTCGTCGCCGAGGCGGTGGGCATTGTTCGGGAGACTATGGGGGAGCTCGGCATACGAGAGCGCGAGTCGTAGGTACGAGAAGAAAGAGAACATATGACGAGAAAGTACTGCGACGGGGCAGGGTTGTGGAGAGGGTCTACGCTACTCTACTCTACTGTACTGTACTGTACTCTACTCCGCTTTACTTTGCTTGACCGATGCCACGCGGCATAGTCTGATTAGTATAAAACGTGATTAATAAAACATGTACAGTAATAAGAGGATAGATGGTTTTTTTCGAGATCCGCGACCGCGATAACGAGTTTGTGTCCATGGCCATCCAGCCGCAACCGCGAAAGCCAGCGGTATCTCGCCGACATGCAGAAACTTCGGTTCGAACGTGCAAAGACCTTTCTTTACAAGTCGTCGTGAACACACAGAGTCAGACATGCTTAGTACATGAATGGGACGAGCTGATGACCAGGAACCACCCGCGCGAATTACCCCTAGCTGTCATGTCATGCTGCTCGCGACTCGAGATAGCAATGTCAATGGCACAGATTGAAAATAAAAGGGAGCAATAAAGGGGAACATGATGTCCGCGTCAGCAAATAGCATCGTTCGACGATATTTATACTCGTAAACCGCCGATTCCTACTCCCGCCCTTGTTCTTTTCTGTCACTTTTGCTTTCGCTACGTATAGTTCACAGCATAGAGGGGTATATATGTACGCGAGGTAGCTAGACAAGTATGTACCCAAGGCAGGTTTATAAACCCTCATTTTACGACCTGCTTCGCTTCGCAGCCTACGGCCAGAACTTGATGCCCCCACCCCCCTCACCTCCGCTTCCCGGCCTTGCCACGCGCGGGGACCTTCGCCTTAGCCTTAGCCCCGACGACTTTCTTCTTGGCCTTGTCCTTATCCTTCCCCTTGGCTTTATCCTTCTTGGAATTCATCACGGCGCCCTTCCCTGCGCGTTCCGCGGCGCCTTTCTTCCACATCCTCTCGCCCTTGCCCTCGGCGTCTTCTTTCCTCGCGGCCCTAGCATCTAGTTTCTTCAGGTCCTTCCCGCTCAGCTTGCCCCCTCCCTTTTTCTTCAGCGCCTCTCGGAACCCGTTCAGCTCGGCGCGGCCGGCCTCCTTGGCCTTCTTCTTGTCCGCCTGCGTCTCGAACCATGTGCGTCTCGGCCGGGCCTTGATCTCGTCCTCGTGCGCGACCATGTTCTCGCCCTTGCGGATCTGCATCTCGGCCTGCGCGAGTTGGTGCTCCTCCTTCTCCTCTTGCTCGACGGCCGCGATCTCGTCTTCCAATCCCTCGATGCGCTCGTGCCAGGCGTCCGCGTCCGCCGGCTCGATGATGAGGCTGCTGATTTTCGCACCCTGGGACTTCCCCGCCTTCACCACGGCCTTGACGACTTTGCGGTCTGGCTCCGCCGCTAGCGTCACAGCTATACCCGAACGGCCGGCTCGAGCCGTTCGTCCGACGCGGTGCACGTAGATTTCGAGGGTCTGGGGGCCCTCGTAGTTGATGACGGTGTCGATGCCCTTGATGTCGAGACCGCGAGAGGCTAGGTCAGTCGCCAGTAAGAAGTCGACCTTGCCGTCGCGGAAAGCTTCGACACTTGCGATGCGCTATTGACGCGTTAGAGCTATACGGGCGGGTGTGTATCACGAGCTACATGAGATGTTAAAAAAAAAATTGGTACAGTGGACATACCTGGCTTTGGTTCATGCTACCGTGCAGCTCAGCACAGGTCAAATTGAACAGGGCAAATATGATGCGCGCCCTATGCGCATCCTTCTTCTGCCGGAAGAAGATGATGACGCGCTCCGTATACATCGTCTTGCAGATGTGAATAAGGTAGCCCATGCGCTTCTCCTCTCTGCCGGGCCGTAACCTGACGAATTTCTGCTCGAGCTTGTCGACCGTCTTCCGCTGTGAATCCACCATGACCCGCACGGGCTTGTTCAGCCCCGCGCGGATGAGGCGGTCGACGGTGGAGGTCATGGTGGCCGAGAAGAGCATAGTCTGCCGCGACTTGGGCAGCGTGGTTAAAATCTCGTTCAATTCGTCAGCGAACCCGTCTTCTAGCATGCGATCGGCTTCGTCGAGAACGAGAATCTCGATAGTGTCCGTCGCAAAGCTGGGCGAGTTGCGCATGTGATCGATGAATCGCCCAGGTGTGGCGACGATGACATCGGGTCTCAGGCGAAGCTCAGCCTCCTGCACCTTCAGGCTCAGGCCACCAACTGCCAGGCAAAACTTGATGTCTGTGTGACTGGCCAGTTTGGTGGCGACGGAATGACACTGGATGGCCAGCTCGCGTGTGGGCGCCAGGATGACGACTCGGCTGGTAGGTACCTTGTTCGGTCTGTAGAGTAGCCGCTCCAGTATGGGCACGACGAAGGCGGCCGTCTTGCCCGAACCGGTCACGGCACCGCCGACCAAGTCCCTGCCTTCTAGTGCAAGCGGTATCGTCTTGGCCTGGATGGGAGTAGGGGTGTTGAAGCCGACGGAATTGAGGCCGCGGAGGATAGGACGGGAGAGTGACATGGTCTGAAAGGACGATTTCCCCCTCGTCTTCGCCTCGGCCGTCTTTTCCTCGGGTGCGAAGAATGCCTCCCTCTTCGCGGCCTCTTCGGGATCTTCGTCGTCGGCTGCGGCATCGGACTGGTCCATATCGTCGGGGTGATAGACGGGAGTGGCGACGGAGTCATTATCGGACACGGCATCGTCGCCTTCTTCTGCGTCGACGTCGTCCTCGTCGTCCTCGTCCTCTTCCTCTCCGTCTTTGTCAACAGCCCCGCGACCGGGTTCGTCGTCTTCGTCCGAGGCTGCACCCATGCCGAAACCATCCTCGGCCAGCACCTCGTCGTCCTCGTCGTCGAGATCGATATCTTCGGCCTCCTCCTCCTCCTCCTCCACTTCGCCGTCCTGCTCGAGTTCGGGCTCGGGCTCGGGCTTGGCTCCCTTGTCCTTCAGGCCTCTCCGCCTCCGGACGATTTCATCAACGTCGACGATTTTCTTCTGTGCGGCGCCGTTCATAGACTTGCGCGCACCCTCGAAACCCCAGCCGTCAAAGTCCCCGGGCCTGAAGTCTGTAGTCTTGTCGTCTATAAATTCGAAATCGGAGTCCATGGCGCCGTCGTCGTCCTCCTTCTTACCCCAGATGCCGTCCTCGTCGACGCCATCGTCGTCGTCGGCCGCGTGGCCCTTGTTGGACTTGTTGGACTTGTTGGGCTTTTTGGACTTCTTGGACTTCTTCTTCGGTGGATCCGGCTCGATTGTTTCGTCGGGAATGTCGTCGTTGTCTGACAGGGTATATATGAAGTCGTCGGCTTTCCTTTTCGAAGCCATTGCGTGCGAAGAAATGTAGGTTCGGGTCAGAGAGACAATGGTGGTGTTGTCCAGGATGTAACTTAGATGCTGCTGCATGTACAAAGTACGAATACATACATGTACGTCCAATAGCTGCTCTGCCTCGATGGAGATAAGAGATAAATCTCCAAATAATTATTTTTTTGCGCCGGGCGGTGAACCTAGATGCCCCGCATAGCGGAATCATGCCGCGTCAGGGGTCAAGCTGTATACCTATTTTGCACTAGCCGACATGACCTACATACTACTCCTACTTAAGTATCGTTGTACCTACCTCCCAACCGTCCGCCTAATATGTAAATAGTTACTTACATTCAAGTTGCTGCTGCATAAGTCATGTATCAACGTCCTCTGGAGGAGGCAATGAGATGCTCTTGATATACTATAGCACCCTTGTCATCCCCATAACTAGGGCAGATAAAGAAGTTGATGTATTTGACGATTCGTATCAGCCTTCAAATGAATTTGACCAGAAGAACTGGATGGCCTGTACTTTGGAAGCCCACCAGACTTCAATATTGCCTTTCCAACATAAATTAAGTCACTAGATGATCCTGAGATTTACCATGGAGGACCTGTCGGTGTATAGCTTGTGGCGCGGGAGTTTGGAGAGGAGAAAATCCTCGCCATTGCGAAGTCTATAGTCGCTGCGTTAGACGCTTCGAAAACGAAGAAGCCCTAGGCCTAGAATCGTTGCTATCATAATTCTACCTGTATGAAAGTCGTGGTTTGCACCTAATAACGGAGACTACTACATAGTCAACGATCGCTCCCTCCAACTAATAATTTTCTACTCGTTGGTTTATCATGGAATAAGCTGCTCAGTGTAAACATATCTAAGTAGAAATTGGGCTTAATATTGTGGCACACTAATATTAGAAACGAAGCCCACGGTTGTGCTTTTGCTCGTAGCTATCGGTGACCATGCAATTTAACCCTCGCAGAGAGCGAGGGCGGATCCTCGTACCCGGCGGTGCTTTGTGAGATTCACACAAGTTTCAAAAAGAACATCGCGCCGCCAGTCACTGCCGGTGGTGTGATGCCCTGTAGTGCTTCGTGAGATGTACACAAGCTTCAAAAGATACTCTGGCCGCCAATCACTACTAGTCGTTTGTTGCCCATGACCAAGACTTCATACCTTTCAGCGTCGCTCAACGTTCCTAGAAGGAGTGTGTTACAGAAACAAGGTGATGAGATTACGCAGGAGTATATTCCGGATCATACCAACATCAGAACTGTGACTCCAAGGTAGAATATAAATAGCAGAGCGCATTCATAACGTTTTCATATGAAGGCCTCTCAACCAAATTAGGCAACCGAACTATGCCGGCAGTCCATACTCCTTCAATCAACTAATTTACTCAAAACAAATTCAACAACTAATACCGCGTTTGCGCCACCGAAGAAGGCACCGAGACCAAATTCACTTTTATCCGACAATATCTAGCCTTTGCCCTAATTCAAGATGTGTACCTACGTCTCGATGCAGGTTCATTGCCCGAAGTGCAAACAACACGTCGGGGGCTATTGGGGTGAGCGACTTCAGGTGTGTCGGCAAACGTCAGAGGGGAAAACCTGCGATAAAAAGCTGTGGGGAGAGTTTCGATACGAATACGCTGCCGAGAAGTGCTACCCGTGCCGCCACCCAGGTCGTTATTGAGGCCGGCGCAGTTCCTATCTGTTTGGACCTGCTGGCCAGCTCCGCTGGGAAACTCCAATCGGATTCCTTGACGATTTCACTCTCACTATTATTCGACCGAAACGAAGCGGCACGCACAATGACAATCACTTGTCCTGCTTACTGATACCTTCATTCTTTTCCCCCTTCGTTCTCATGTACTAGTACGGTCACTACGCTCCTTTATAGTTCGAATACCATTCTCAACTCACCTCATTCGTTCGCTTTGCATCCCTTTTAGTGTGGGCTTGGGTGATTGGAAAGGTTCTTAGGGACGATCCCAATTGCCCTGGCTGTTTAAAGGCTAGAAATCGCTCAGGCCCTCTAGAATAAGTAACATGAATACAGCTACTGTTTTATCACCTAACATTATTCGGTTTCATTGCTCTTCTTTATACCTATCTAAACCTAATAGAGAGCTGTGCGCTTCGTTTCGGTAGAATCTTTATCCGACTGAATTAAGCGAGGTTCCTAAGATAGCTTGAAACATCTGTTTATTAACCACTATTTGTCCCACCCAAGCATGCGACATAGAACAGATGATCCGCAATTATATCTCAGGCAGCGGCCCTCTGCACCAGAATGCAGATCGCACGGCAAGAAAGCTCCTACTCGGCTAAGATGAGCTCTAACAATAAGGAGAGTACCATTGCCGAGGAGATTGCATAACGTGGTAAGTGTTTAGGAGCAGGTGAGTGGTAGCAGTCATATATCAGCGCCTCCCCATGACTGCTGAGCACATAGCTCGCAGTAAGTCGTGGATAGTACTGCACTGCCTTCTCTGCGAGACTCCGCCGCCGCTCATGCAGCGAATATGTTCTAGGGCGGTGCCGTTCATGTCCGGGCTCGGTGGCGATGTATTGTTGGTATCGATACCGCTCACACAACCGGTATATCCCCTATCAACTCCCCCCATCGCCTCACGACCACCTGATAAGCCAGCCATTTCGCCTTCGCGAAGTCGTGTGCGACATATGCGCCAGCTCTGCCAACCTCCAAGAGCGCGTGACAGTTGAGCACCTGGGCGAAAGCGAGCTGCCACTCGGATTTTGGGCATCCATTCATCTTCCCGCGGGAAGTCCGCATCTCAGGCTCCCCGAGCTCGGCGATGGTGGCCAGCGCGACGCCCAGTAGCTCGTACGGTCCACCGGTCGGGGCATCTAATTCCAACGCGACCCAATACCGAAGGATGGAGATGCTGGTCTTGCCATTAAAGCCCAACACTTCCAGCATTGCCACATAGGCTGGCAGTTCTCGAACAAGCACGGACACTAGATCGTCTGGCTCTATGCGCGCACTTCCACCGCGAGATGCCGCGCAGGGCGATCCTTGTTCTGCAGGCTCCCAAGCCAGCCCACACGACAAGGGGATGTAATGGTCTTCGAAGTCGCGCCAAAAGTAATAGCGCGCTCGATATGTGTTGATGTGGCTTTGATCTGCAACCTGGCGCGAGGGGACGTCGTGGCAGGTCATGGTGGAGGTCGATTCGCGATATCGTTGCTCCTGAACGTTATACGAGCAACAGGACGAGATGCTGAGGAGACAACAGGGCTTCCACCGTGCTGTCCCAGTAAAGGCCGCGGCGCTTTCAAATGTCTAAGGTTCGATGTTTATGAGAATATATCCAAAAACAAGTGCTCCACTGTGCCGATGACTTCTAATTGAGCATGCCAGCGCCGGTTGGGTTCGTAGAAGCCCAGCTCGTCTATTCGAATGCGCAGAAAATACCCCGCGAGACAGATATTCTCCCAAGCACAGACGAGCCGCGATGAACCAAGCCGTGCTTTCGAGGGGTATCTTTTTCGAGAACTAAAAGGACGACGATCGCATTCTCTATTGCTCTACCGTTGCAGACAACGCCGTCAGATCAGGTCGAGCAGCTGCGAAGGTAAGAGATGTCGGAGGCGAGGCTAGAGCCAAGAACTTTAAGCCCGCGTTGTTCGAAATCACCCTTTCAAAGTCTATTTGTGTCACTTAAGCTCAAACCTTCGACGACTCACTGTTTCCAGATCCTTCACTGGAAAACTCCTTGAGGTGACGGTAGGCAACACAGACCTGGGCGGGAAACGAAACAGGTTGTTATTGTTTTGAATCGTGGACTGCGAGTAAGTTAGACGACACGCTCATTTGACTTTTCAATCCCTTTTCAATAATAATGCAGGGACAGTAAATAAAGTTACCATCCAAAAGTCTATGTACAGAGCCACTTTCACATCCCCAGCTCGACATCACTACATGCCTACTATAGCCGAAACAAGCTCTAAAGCAGGGAGGATGTAAAATCGGTACTTACAAATTCAATACGTCAACTTTACCGTATTCCCAGGCTACTACCAACCTTCGAAGTACCAAGAGCAAATCCTAGAATATTTTATATAATTAGCAAATAGCCAGATATAAACTTAGGGATTTAGATAGCTAAGCTACGATGTTGGGTACTTCTTTTACTAAAGGGTATGTGGCAAGAGATATTATGCAGGGCATACCAAGGGTGTAAGCCGTTTCCTGGCATTATCGGCCCCTTATAGCAGCCTTGTTATACAGGTCAACGTATATTGACATGCCTGGACGTAACAGAGAAAGTCAAGGTAGCTCTCGAGGTCCAGTAATATGGTGTACGTTGGGATTTCGCCATGTACAATGATTGGACTTGAATCCCTATTTTACTACGCCATGTACTAATTTCCTCCTTGAGTTGCAATACTATAAATGTCACAGTAATGGCCCTTATATCCGGGACAATAAAGTTCGTGCCTTACCTAAGCTTCAACGAAAAGAAAATGCGATTAATTTAGTGATTTAAGGTACGCAGTGTCTGTATTAAAACCATTATCCTGTCCATTGCGTCGGCCTGACGACGGTCCGATAGTTTAATGCGGAAAAAACATACGCCCCCGTCCATTTAGATGGCGTTCAGGCACGGGAGTTGGTACAAAATCCAGGAGGTACATCAGTTTTATCGATCATGAGCTGTGAATGCCCCTCCATATTTCTACTTGATAATCGAGATACTAGTCTTTAAGTAAGGCGGAGATATTAATTAGGACTGAGATGCGGTAGGGATGACGATCAACTATCCTTAGTTAGTGGCGGGTTTACCGCTGAGCCCTGAGAGGTCCATGCAAATAATCGCTATAGCCTGATTCGGCCGTCCAACAGCTGCTTGTCTGAAGGGATGGTGGGTGTGTACTTAGTTAAGGTGGTCCATATACGCCCCTACCAAGCCCTAGGATAAAGAGTTATGTATTACAGGTACTGGGGAGTTTATAAGGTTCGATCCTTAACAGCGCTAAATGGTTTTCGCTATCTAATTATATGCTTTAAGAATTTTGTAGATAGTATAGCTGGCTTCAGTATGGCGATAAGTTGTATGTATTAGTTGACGGGATGTTAGCGGGCGAAGAGTATTAATTCCTTACTTGTAGAGTAGGCCATCCCTAGTGAGCAAGCAACCCCTTTTCTATCCGTCCGTCCCTGTTCACGTCTAAGATTAAGAGGTTGCATTCGGTGTGCGACTTGACGAAGTAAACAGATTGGAATCTCACTCCCTCGCCAGCAGTTTGTGGCGCTTCGGTGTATCCCGCCGCTACTGACGATTTTTATTTTATCGCGGATATAGGAGCCGTTACTGTGCAGCACAATAACGGCGCGTCGTTTTACTGTGACATATTTCAACTGCGGTTTGGTGTTGTTTTTGCGTAACCAGTGGTAGTCTATATAAGCATACTTCTCGAGAGAACATGATAGATGTAATAGTTGAAACAAGCATAAGTACCGATGAAATCGCTCTCACGTCCCTTCGTAACTATACGAATACCTTTAAAAGCGTAGGGCAAATAGAATCCATGATTGGCTGCCTATTCCAACCGCACCTGCACCCCTTTAGGATTTAACAACCCAACTCAAATGGATTGGGTATCTCGGTTCTTGACAGCTTATGTACTAATCAGTGTCCTAATCATATGATGTTCTAAGTATTGAATTTGTAGCATTTTAAACACTTGAAAAAGGTATGAGCCCCCATGGGTTGGGCTTTGTCAGGGCCCTACTGGCGGCGGGCCGGGCCACCTTGAGCCGGCCCGGCCTCATAATCCGGAGGTGCGGGGGAAATAATAATGACGGCTAGGCCGAACCGGACGAGGCCTCGGTAGGTAGGTACTTGGTAACATAGAAATCCAGTCTCACTAAGGTACTACAGCTTACGTACATGTGTAGTCGAGGCCGCCCAACTGGCGACCTGGTTTGGGCCCGAGCGGAATGAAAACAAGCTTGTTCTGAAGCATGGTGTTACTTGTCTCGCCGTTAGGTAATCAGTTCCAAGGTTGGTTCCTAGGCAACCTGAAGACACCGGCCGCTTAGTCGTTCCGCAGCGAAATATGCTTAAATAGGACAATAACCAAGAACAACAGGCAGAGGGCCCAGGGCAGCCGTAAAGAGGGAATGTGCAAAACGAATTGAATTCCCATCAAATAGTCTCAATAGGAACAAACAAGACTGAAGGTAGGTACTTACATGATAGTAAATATGTACATACATGTAGTACGGTACTTGTGTAGCGACTCGGTTGTATTATCTTATAAGCGGCTGAATGTCCTCTTCAAATCTGTACATATTCGAAGACGGACCGGCTTATAAAGCCAAGACAAACCCCTCAAGGCGCAAAGTGCTATACGCTACTTGAGTGATTCAAGAAATTGTTATTTCTAAATTGTTGTTTCTCTTACACAATTGCAGGCAAATGGCAGGGCTTCGGTATATTCCGGCATCATGGTACGGCTCCGCACTTGGCATGCTCTGTTGTGCTGTGTTTTCGACGCTATTGACGAATAGTTGACGTCACTTAGTACTGAATGCGGAAAGTGGAGCTCTCCGTAGATCATCGGAGAAGCGCCTCCATCCCTGTCGCGTGCCGCTATGACAGCTATAGCTAAAGTACCTTATATACGAAGTAGGTAGCCATAGCTATGCTACCTGTAATAGCAGTACACTAGAAAGCAGGTGCTTCGCTCATCGCGAGAACGTACGACGATCCGAGAAAATATGGATTCTTTGTCGATATGGCCGTCATCTAGCCTGCGAATCAAGGCCTAGTGGTTTGAGCTACCTACCATCTGTTGTTGGTTTTTCGCTGCCGGAGCTGGTGTGCGCTGGTGTGTGCTGGTATGTTCTTGGGCTGATGACGTCAACGATCGTAAAATTATCCTTGTTCGGCCACAAACATCGAAAGTCTGTGTTGTTTCTGTTTCACGTCATCATTATGTAGCTCTTTTCAAGGCATCCTACCTACATCATCAATTGGACCCAAAGTACCTTCCTCCACGGAGAGGTACATGTTTCTACCTTGGCAGTACGGCTCGACGCAGCAGCAAGAGCTATGTACATGTAAGTGTGAGGTACGGTACATGTTCGATGATGCAGGAGCCCATACATTCAGTAAGTACCATATGTTTGAATGTGTACATCTAACTTACACTACATGCCTGAGGTACATGATGTAGGTATGTATCATGTAGTACATGTAGATGGCAATTGCCCTCGTACATGGTATCCTCTCGCCTGCCTTCTCCTACGTCGCCTCGACTCACAGCAAGGAGACCGGTCGTCCCTCTATTTATTCTTGTTCGCAAGGCCATGTAAACTTTTCTCTCTCCCTGCTAGTTCTCCTCTCCATAATCGTAAACCTAAAAAAGCTCCTACTCTCACATTGGGGCCCACGGATATCATCATTCCTACTACCTACATTACCGTTTCTTAGTATACCCTCAGCATTTGTTCATCTCTATCTTGTCATTCTGTGATACCCAGCCGGAACAATATTCGCAATTATCGATACGCAGCACCCTCATCCCATTCCTAATCCCACACACTACCGTCCGCGGAGCCTCAGTACTTCCCCTGCCATCTCTACAGCAAACAACTCACCTCTCTTCCTCTCGACTGTCTGGTCTTTCTTGTTCGCCCAGAATACCGACGGGAAGTACATGCCCCGTCATTCCTAAGACAACATGGCCACCGTCAACAAACCTACCGATCCGAAGCAGAAGGAGGCCGATATCAACCGCAAACTCCAGCTCTACGGAATCTTCAACGCATTTCAACTGGGCAAGGTGCCTTCTGTAAGTTTGTTGTGCTTCATCTCGTCTCTGTCATCCTCGTCCTCAATGGCGTGCCATAAACGAAGGAAGGTCGGATTGAAGCTTATGATTTTCCTCTCGTAGAATGACCAAATCGATGTTGCCCTAAACAGTTTCGTCTCGAGCAGGGCTCTATCCAACCCTTCCAAAAACCTCTCGGCCGAGGGACGGGAACTCGTTGCCGATGTTGTCGATGTAGTTACGCAAGCCAAAAAGCTACTCTTATCCAAGAATGAGGGAAATCTGCTCCAAGATTTTATCTGGCAAACCAGCCAGTTCGATGCGAGCTCGATCAGCACGCCCAACTCCCCTCTGACGAAAGACGAGGCCAAGCAGCATGGCGACAAGGCCGTGCAAGGGCTGAGGACCCTCGGCACGCTGCTCATTACAAATGGCCAGTTTCGAAAGCTATGTAGGTCGCCGCGCTGCACAACCCGATAATCCACTGCCTATGACGGGTTACTAACTTCTGCGTAATTCCTCTCAGTGAGCGATGCCAGCATTCTACTTCGTGACATGGCTGGCGATGCGGCCACTAACGCGGCCACGAAACTAAGGCCCTCGGAAGACAAGTTGAGACAGATAGATATGCCTGCCGACGACAACACCTGGCACGAGGCTCCCAACTTTTCTAAAGAGAATATCAAATCCCAGATGCAGGGCGTCCTGAAGAGAAATCCTGCAGAGGACGCCAATGACGTTGCTAACACGGCTGTCGAGGGAGCTCGTCAACCCGATGGTGCAATGGACCTTCAAGCAGGGGCTCGGGCAGACACGGGCGCGGTCTCCGACACCATCAACGCCAACATTTCCGACGAGGATCGCGAAGCAGCCAAAACTACAGCTGCCGAGTATCGTCGTCAAGCCAGGGAGTACTTGAAGAAGAAGGTGCCGGAGGAGCGACGCGAACAGACTGTCTGGCGACTGAAGGTACCTTGGTCTTTTCCTACCTACTAGCATCCCACCAATGTGAGAAACTAACTTTAGACCTTAGAAAATGATTCTTGAATGCCAGCAGCACCCTGACTACCAGCAAGCCATTACAACCTTGCTTGATTTAGCTGAGCAATATGGCAGGCATGGTAGGTCCATGACATCGGACGGAACTGGGACTGTTAAGCAGACAAGATCCGCCGTTGCCGCTGCAGAGGCTGATCTCAAGGTACGTTGGTGGTTCCTGAATAGTTCATGTGAGCCAGTTCATACTGATGCAATTTCCAGACTCTCATTGAGCGATTCGCCAATGGAACATCTAGCGATGATTTATGGTCCTCCATCAACACGCTCTATGAGGATGCCGACAAAGATCCCGAATTGCGCAACTGGTTCAAGTCCATGGATACTTATGTTCGCAAATGTCTTCAGCAGCAAGGCTATATCATAGACGATGACTGCAACAGGCAGTGGCATCAGCTATATGACCGAGGCAACTACCTCCTTCGTGAGAGGTACAGGGCACATACCAACCGCATCATTGATGAGATCAAGTTCTTGGCCGATCAGTTTGACAAGGACCCTCATAATAAAACCTTCAGTCTTTCTCTGCAAAAGCTTTTCAGAGACTTGGGCCACGATGAGAACGGCAAGGTCCAATTCAAGCCGCATCTCATCAAGGACTTGACCGAAGTTATTATCCCCGCGATCTTCGAGAATGTGGCGTATATCCCTATTCCTCGCATTGAATATTCTGATCCGCAGATCGATGCCGTTATTGAGAATCTTGTCCTCGAGAGCGATAACTTCATGCCCAACGTGCTCGAGATCGCTAGTGACAACTTCTTCCGTTGGGGTCGCAAGAAGATCGCCAGCAAACACAAGAATTCAATTGACGTAAAGGTTAGCGGCGTGCAGATGGACCTGCGCGACGTGAGCTTCTTCGTCAAGCGCAAGCAAGGGTTTCCTTCCATCACCGACCAAGGAGTCGCCAACCTGTTCCTGGGAGGTGAAGGATTCTCCTTCCGCATGAAGTTGTCGAGTGCGGACTCCAAGGACGGCCAACATTTCTTTAAGGTTGATAAGGTCGATGTGGACGTCAAGCATCTCAAGGTCGATCTTGTCAAATCAAACCACAAACTGTTGTTTACCCTTTTCAAGCCTATCTTGCTCAAGGTCCTGCGACCCGCGGTGCAGAAGACGGCTGAGAAGCAAATCAAGGATCAATTCAACCAAATGGATCAAATGCTGTACATGATTAAGCAAGAAGCCGACCGCGCTCTCGAGCAAGTGCGCCTCGACCCCGGGAACGCGCCCAACATCTACCGTCGCTACCTCGACGCCGCCCAGAAACAAATATTGCAGAGCAAGCAGAAGGCCGAGCAGGTAGCGGCCAAGGTGGCCGAGAAGAAGGTTAATGTTGCCGTCACTAGAGAGGAAAGCATCTTCCCGAACATCCACCTCCCTGGCGGTATCAGCTCCAAAGCAACAGAGTACAGGGAGCTTGCCCGCCAAGGCGAGAAATGGGAGAGTCCCGTCTTCTCTATCGGATCCTCAAATAAGAGTACTAACATCCCTGCGGCTCCTACCGTGACTCGCAAGCCTCACGCCACAAATGGCAGTGCACACACCGCCACCGGAGGTCAGGTCACCAGTGGGGGCTATACCAATGGAGCTGCGACACACATCACAAACAATGGCATTACGAACGGCAATTTTTCCAAGCCAGTAACAACGCTCCCCAACGCTCCTAACCCTGTCTCGATTTAGACGGCCTAAGTTCGTGTGCTCCCAGCTGCTCGGCCCTAGCCCGGGTCTGGTATTCGGCCAGGCAGTATAGGCCATAATTTAGTTGCTATCGTCGTTGATGATAGCGATGGTTCTGTTGGAAAGGTAGTAGAGCTACCGATAGTTCTCAGGGGGACGATATGGCAAAGAGCGCGAGAGATATGTGCTGTTTCACTCGAATGCGCGCGTCGGTGAAATAGAATGCGACGGATTCTTGAATTTGATGCCTACCAGTGAGAGATAATTATAGTTTTCACGACGCCGGCTCTCCATTTCACTTGTTGTTTGATCCTGTTGTGTATGGTGCGTCAGGGATATGATTACGTCGGGTATAATGAATTAGCAATCAACTATAATTCAAAAACCTAGTCAGTGTCTCGGGTGCCATGTTAGACCTAACCTCCTATCCCATAATGAATATAGGTACTGCAATAAGCATCATAACAATCGTAACTTTACAGCTTGCCAGACCGTTGTTCCCAGCCACAAGCTATAGCCAACTGAAGCAGGTCCCCAGCAAGCAAAACTCCGAATTCCGAACGTATTCATCACAAGACCTATATAAATAAGTCCTTGAAAAATTGAATGAAAGCATTTGACCTAGGTTAGGCGGGTGGGATATTATTTTCATTCAGATAGACTGCTGACATACATCTACTTACTGCCACGCTTAACAGTAGATGAGCAGTCTATAAGGTACCGATCGACGATAAGCACACAGCCGCCAACACCGATATTCCAGCATTCTCATCAAGGTGAGTACACTCTGCGCAGTTCTGTTGATCTCGTCTTTAGGTGGTTTAGCATAGTCTAGTCAGTGCGCCATTCCCCGGTTCCCGTCCGTTTCCCGCCTTTGCTAGCCATGCAGATGAAATTGTAACGGATACCCTCCCCATTAATGCGCAAACAGCCCGCCCCCTCCCCATGCATATACCCAAATACCAGAGAAAACCGAAACCCAGCCTAGTGAAAATGCAGCGCGACGTGGAATAAAGCAGTGAATCTAGTTCACCGGAGCCAGTGTGTGTCCACCGCAGGGACTCTTATCAAATATGGCGAATAAATATATCAACCGGAATAGGAATCATAGAAAGAAAGTAAAGTGTGCTTGTCTCGTCTCGTCTCGTATCATAGTACTCCGTGTAGCAAATCGTCGTCGTCCCATTCCTCGCCGCAGTCGTAGTCCGTCTCCTGGGACGCGGGGATAGTCGTCATCATAGCCTCGAGCTCTTCGTTCGTGATCTCGTTCCTCCTGTTGGGGTGTTCACTTTTCCCTTCTTTCTCTCTGATTTCCTTTCCGCCCGTGTCCCCGTCCCCGTCTCTGTTGGGGTTCTGATTCACACGATTCACACGTGCATCTGACCTCTGCTTTGGCCCTTTGGCGAGTAGTTCCAGCATGGCCTCGTATGAGCCCTTAGGCCGTGTGCCCCGCTGGTACGTTTCACTATTTTTACTTCTTGCTCTCGAACCCTGCGCATGTGATGGTTTTTGTGCCTGGTGCAGCGTCGTTGCTTCTAATATCGTGCCTGAGCTGGGAGTCGAGTTCCGCGCGGTCTTTTCACGACAAGCGGAATAAGGAGGTTGAAGCCGAGGCGCAGGAGTGCTGTGAGACCCCACAGCAGGCGCTCCACTCTTTGCTCCGTCGAGCGTAACGCCTAACTTTTCAACAGTCGGAGCTTCATTTTGTTCTTTTTTATCGGACCAATCGCCCGGATTAGCGAGAAGGTTCTTCAATCGCTCGTCTTCCAATGCCTGGAGCTTATCCAGTTCCTCGCGCGCTCTCTGCATGGCGGCAGGACCCTCCCATGCTGCCCTTCTGCTTCGCTCGATGGCACATTTGTAGCGCAGCTCGCGGCACGTTGAGGTGAAGAATTGTTTTGGGGAATGCCGTGGCACCTCGGGTGGTTCGACGAGGGCTTTTATAGGTATAGGGGTTGGAGCCTGAGCCTTTGGTGGCAGTGGCGGTGGCGCGTCTTCCTCAATGTCCTTGACATCCTGGGAGGAGAGGAGCAAGTCTTGGGTGGAAAAGAAAGGCATCTCGAATGTACTCGGTGTGTTTTGGGATATGGAATGGATCGATGATGGCTGGGCTGTGGCCTTTTGAGGTTCTGGATACCCAGCAACTTGCTGAATTGGACGAAGTCTCTTCGAATTGGTGTCCGGTGCAGAAATCACGCTTCGATTGTATGGCGTACTCAGTGTCTTAGGTATATGTAGACTCGGTTTGAAAGTTTTATGGTGAGTATAAGTCTCCCTTGATGTCGCTTTACTCAAGTTCCTGACATGTTGTTCTCGTGGCTGGTCAAAAATCTCTCGCACTTCTTGTGATGGGCTGGGGAGAAAGTCATCGAGGTGATTCAGGATAAATAACTGTGTGCTCGGTGGCGGGTTGTTTTCTGGAACTTGTGTCGGCTCGGCCTTACGAGGATAGCGGGATCCTATAATGGGGGTGCGAGGAGGCGGCGGCGGAGGCGGACGTGGAGAGGGCTTAAGAAACTGAGGCGTCTTGGGATGGCCAGCAGAGTCCCGTTTAGAAGGCATAAACTTTGGCAGGGCCGGAGGTGGTGCCATGGGGAGCCTAGGATGACGAAAGGATTGCGAGCCTGGAGCAGCTGGTTGCGATTTTCGTACCCTCGAGATCGGAGAGACGGCAAAGGAAGGCGGCGTTGAGACTTGCATCGCTTTTTCGGGAATCGGGTTCTGGCGTGATACCTTCGTTGTATCGAGTAAAGGTTCGGGCAAAAGAGCCGCTTGATGAGGGAGAGCCAAAGGCTCAGTTGCTCTAGCTGCCCGTTCTCTACAAGGCGTCGGCTGCTCGGGTTCCTTTGGGAACGAGACGTGATTTTCAGGTGGTTTAGGCGGAGGCGGCGGCGGTTTAGTGGGCAAGAGTTGGTCTTTTTGCCGGCCAGATATCTTAATCTTAGTTGCATTCAAGGCGCCATGTACGCTCTCCGTTTCGCGAAGCAAATCGTCCAACAGGTTCTCCTCGCTAATATCGATAATAGAGAAGCCGTCGTCAGCATCCGGGTTGCCTCCAGTCGCGCCAGGACTAAGAGCCCCTTCTACATGATCACTGGTGACATCTACTTTTGGATTAGGTTTTGGCGACGGAGAAAGAAATTCACTGGCTATGAGAAGAAGGGCTTCGTCCCCTTCGTATTCTTCCTCTAGCACGGCGCCTCTGCGTTTTTTGCTCGGGGGTTCTACATGGTCTAGACGGGCAAGCTCGTCACCTAAGCCGGGCCTGTTGTCAACACACGCCACATGTCGCGGGGAGCGACCCCTCTCGATGGCCACGGGAGGTTGTACGTTCTCCTTGTCCGCCTCGTCGAATCGTGGGATCTGACCTTGATCCTCGAAACCATGGCCTTTGTCCGCTGGAGATGGGGTATATAGGGGAGATGGACTTTCCCCCTCATCTCCACGTCCGTACAATGACGGGGCGCCGTCGTCTCTAGGGCTTTTCGGCCTGGTTCGGACGAAGCGGGCGATGGTGTCCTGGGAGGGCCGGACGTCGACCAGCGGCAGACCCTTCTTCTTCTTCTCAGCACGCTTCTGCTCTTCCTTCTCCTTCTTCTTGTCGCGGGCGGCCCTCGCGCGAGCCTGGTTCTTCTCCTTCTCAAACTCCTTCCTGATGCGATCCTGCTCGAACAGTTCTTGGCGGCGTTGCTCGGCCTTGGAGATCTTGGGTTGCTTGTTCGCCTTCTGGTATGCCTTCTTGACCTGCTTCGTGGTCATGGGGGGTCTGCCCATACGAGCGTTCGCGCTGGACGCGCCGTCATTACGATTGCCGTTGAGGACGGAGGGCACATCCGGGATGATGGAGAAGGTATTCTGGACGGGGGCCATCGAAGAGAGAGGTGTCTCGGGTATGACCTAGATTGGATAGGCACCTAGACATATATAGAGTACCATAGCGTTATCGTGCCTGCACCGGGCCGTATTGTACCTGCAGCAGGGCGGGTGAGGGCACGAGGGGTGAGCGGTTGAGGGTTAGAGATGTCGCCAGTACCGTTGTAGATGTTCGAATAGGTACTTCGTAGGTCTAAGTATGTATTTGGTTGACGCGACCGCAGTGCCCAGGTGGGGCTTCTTTCTGTGGTACGCAGGTACCAGGTATGCGCTGATCTGCCTTGAGCACAGTGCAATCACCGTCTTGCATCAGGTCTTGAGCACGGTGTCAACACCAACTACCAACCCGATTAGGCAATATTCCTTCTGTGAGTACATGTACCTCTTAGTACCTAAGTACCCAGGTACCTCTCGGAATTCAACGTAGATGTAGATGCCTGAGGCAACATATGCACGCCATCAACCTTGAACATCGGAATAAGATTTGCCAATTCTCCCTTCGACGGTAGCCTAGGCACTTACTTGATTTCATATAAATCCCATCTATCTCCTCTCGTCTCGGGTAGGCATCTGACATCAACAAAAAAATAAAAACACCACATCACGGCCCACCACGGCTGGACTACCTATGCTAGGGCCGGACTACCTAGAACTTCTAACTCCCTAGGTAAGGTAGTGTACGAAGTACTCCAGTTGAACTTGTCAATGCTTAAAGAGGTATTTTCGGGACTGGCCTGACCAGCTTCATTGTTCTTGTTGCGCTCTCCCAGCAATACATGCAAGTAGCGTCGTTCGAATGGGAGCGCAGCGCTCGGCATCCCATCACGATCACGGCAGGTCAGAAACCTCGCCTCTTCGTTTCAGTCGACATATACACTCGAGAAAATGGCAGTACCGGATCTCTCGGGCCACTCCTCACTTCACTATCACCCCTTTTGCCGATTTATATATATCAATCCATATAAGGCTACAGATAGACTGACTGACACACATACAGACACACACACGCACAGAGAGAGGGGGAGACACACACACACACACACACACACACAGACACAGAGGAACCCGAGTCAGTTATAGACGTGAAGATATGTCCAGTACGAGATGTGGTATCTATTAAATCGACTATTATATTGACAGACTACGTTGTATCATTCTCCGTGATGGGGGTATAGTATAGCTCATGTCATCATCCATCCGCGACGCCTTCCGTTGGCCAATTTAACATGCGTTAGCCGGGCAGCCGACGTTGGTGCCCAGGACATCGCCCGAGACGCCGGCAATCTGGAGGATGGCGCCGACGACGCCACCGAGACCCTCACCCGCGATGAAGCCGGCGGCCACGGCGTAGCCGTACAGCTCGAACGACGACAGCTTCCACTTCCTCCACGCAAAGGCAACGAGGGCGCCGAAGAGCGACGCCGTCGTGAACACGGGGCTGGGCAACACAAACGACAGCGCGATGGCACCCCAGTTGGGCAGGTACTCGCGGACCCACTCACGCTTGCCGACGAGGTAGAAGTGGCGGACGATGACTTGCGCCACCACCACGATGGCCATGACGATGGAGAAGATACCCGAGCTCCAGGGGATGTGGACCCGGGGGTCTGTCACGGCCTGTGCGACGGCAGCCCAGGCTGCAACCGAGGGAACCGCGAAAGGGCAGTGTTCAGCCTCGGCATCAAGGATGCAGGGGTAGGCCGTAGCGAAGAGGACGAAGAGGCCCGGCGCCAGGAACACGCTGATGAGCGTGCCCATAGATTGGGCATACCACTGCTTGTTCGGGGGCGTGCTGAGGAGGAAACCAGTCCGGAAGTCCGACGTCAACGAGGTACCGACATCAGCAGCACCCGAAGCCAGACCACCGGCGACAAGGTTGATTCTCTGCGCGTCGAGGATCGAGTAGCCCTTGCCTGCGGTGGCAGCACCAAAGACAAGCTGACTGGCCTTGGAGGCGGCCGTCAGCGGGGTCTGATCTGTGACGGCGCCGATCTGGATGGCGAGGAACGAGAACAAGAAACCGAGCAGGCAGGCGAGAATCGTCAGACCAGGGCCCATACCCCACTGGTAGTTGAAGACGATGATGCCGACCACGATACTCAAGACGAGGCCGAGCATCCACTGCCACATGGGGACCTGGTCCTCAGGACGAGCAGGATCGGCAACCATGTCTCCGGCATCTTGGTATTTGCTAGCCTGGCGCTCGAAGAAGGGAGAGGGCTTGCCGGTGAACTTGATCATCAAGTCGTTGATGCCACTAGACATGGCCTTCCAGACGGCCTTGCCCGCATGCGCAAGCACCTTGTACTGGACCAATAATTCGGCGATGGAGGTGGCCACCATGATCAGGACGCCGGGCCACAGGAGCCAGTAACGCGGGCTGGGGGTTTGTTGGCCGAGTTTGTTGAGCGACGCGAAAGTGTACAGAGAATCCCAGTAGGGATCGTCAGGATAGAGTTGTATGCCGATGCACTCGCCATAATGGACGAGCACTGGGCCGATGATAGCCCAGGCAATGACGGCACCGGCAAACAGAGAAATGGCCGCGTTCATGCCAATCAGCATACCGCTACCAATGAAGGCCGGCGTCCACTCCCAGTACCAACCCCAGGACTCGATGTTCAACGCCCAACTCGTGCCCTTACTCCAGATGTGGATCCAGGTGAACGGATGCCAATCATAGAGAATACCAATGGCATAATACGAGGCAACACGCTGGACGAGAGCGAGGGAGAAGGCAAGGGAGAGGGCCTTAAGCTTGCTGATGGCCTCGCGAGCACCCGCGGCACCAGCGTGCATCGACCTGATGGTCAGGGCCACGGCGGTGGGAGTCGGGAATAGCAATTTCAGCTCACGCGCCACCCGAATGATAAAGAACTTGCGCAGGGGGGTGACGAAGAACAGGCCGAAGAAGGAACAGACGAGGGTGATGGTGATGAGGGCACCAAAGTTCTCCCGAGGCGTGCCCTCGATAGCACCTAGCCGATAGATGGCGGGGATACCGGCGACGAAGATACCGGCGATACCACCAGCGCCGGTGGCAGCGGCCTGAATAATCGAGTTCTCCTGGGGACCGAAGCTACCACCGAGAATGGGCCAGTTGTGACAGCTCTTCGACAATAGTTTGACGATACCATAACCGAAAATGGAACCGAAGATATTAGCCGAGAAGGTAAAACCCGTCTTGAGACCTAGCCATAAAGATCAGCCCGGAACAAATCGAATATGAGCACAAAGCCAGCAAGCCAGCCCTTGTATAGCGTATCCATGTGGTACCTACCGAGATAGAGATTCGATGCGTTGACAAGAGCACCGAGCGCGATACCAACGATAACGGCGCGAACTGTTAGAGGGTTTGCTTCGTATGGAATGTTGGGGTCCATCTTCAGAGGGACATAGAGGTCTAACTCCTCTTCCACCTCCTCATCTATGACCTTGACGTCCTCATACTTGTCATAGGTCTTCTCCTCCGTGGGGGAGGGGGCCGAAGTGTCGGCCATATGGGCCTCGTGCACCTCTGTTGCTGTCATGGTTGCGAATGTCCAACGAAAGACCAGTCTCCCTCGCAACCAATGGACCGTGTCGATTCAAGAAATAATCGAAGACAGAGCAGAGAGGGAGGAGTTGCAGGAGACGAGGGGGACCGGGCTGCTTCATATATGCACATGCTCTTTCGGGAACACGCCGCCCTGCTATCATCGAAGCTGGCCATAGACCAGCCCAATCAAAGGCCACTGAATTATCAGACGGGTACAAAGTATCTCAGGTTGAGACAACCCCCACAACAATCTGGCATACATATCCAAGGGACTGGTGTATGTCCACTATTACCAATGGAGGGCCAATGGCATCAGCCGGCCGGGGCTAGAGCCAGAGATCCGATTCCGCATTTGGCAGGCAGAGAGATAGAGGTGTCAAAAGAGGCGTTTTAGAGCCACGCTAGGTCTTCCCAACGCTATAATGCCCCCGGACTCGACAAAGCGCTCCATCCTGATAGAAGAGGCCAATCGATGATTTGAGATTTTGACGAGATAAGATCGACGGTAGCACTTGTTCCCTAGCCAGTCTCGATCACCTACATATCCAGCTCGCGGGGTAGCAGACGCGATGATCAGGCGTGGCTTCTGGTCGATCCGTGGTCGAGAAACAGTGTCCGACCGAGCGCACACGACCTCTAAGAAGTGGCAAAGGCTGATCCAGTCCCTTCGCACTTGCTTGTACATTGCTATCCCCAAGCTAGCATGGATTTCTTTCTTCGTCGAACTCCACACAGACATAGGCCTAGGCTTCATCACGCCTAGGGTCGCGATAACGGCTACCTAGCTACCTGCACTATACACAGGTACCATGACTAGCGGTTCCTAGCAGCTCACAAGACCAAGACGATGGTCGTGAAGGATTGTACTGGACCGACCCCAATATTAAGTTTGCGGCGACACTACTTCGAACGGATGAAGACTGGGTAAACACCACTTACAGCACGAAGTACCTACACCAAAAACGTCCTAGGTATATTCCCCGATTTCGTATTGTATCCCAAGTAGGGATCACCGCTACAAGTGGCACCCGGGTGTGATACTCTCTATCGTGAGGTGGATGCAAGAGTGCGCCCATTTAGGAGCTGCGGTGTGGGGAATTTGTAATTCTCCATCTCCAGTCATATCTCAGGTACCTACCTACGAAGTACGAAGGACTGGCAAGACGATGCGATACCTCGCTAGGCTCGGTTCACTTATGCGCCAACCTGCAGTCTGCAGCCCACGGCCTGCAGCCAGAGCTGGAGTGGCACACGACTTGGCTGGCTGTTCAACCTGGGGGTAAAACGGGTATTCCCTATGCTGCATATTCAGCTCTGCCCACCTGCCGAAAACAATTCGCGCTATGTTCCCCTCCCGCTCTCTTCTTCCTTCTAGAATGATTCATGTAGAATCAGCGAGTCGACAGAGAATGACACCAAAGATCCGCCAGCGAGCGAGCACTATTGGCACTACCTACACTCTCTACATCACCCTATTAGGAGAAGGCAATCTCCGAAGATGGATAGAGCCTCAGACGGATTCTTAGCCACACCAACCACCTCTGTGCTACCTACTGTAGGTAAACGACCATGATCCGACCTGGTGCGCCAGACAGACCGCAGGCATCGGGTAGGCCAGACTCCACAATAGACTTACCCAATGGTTCATTGGTGGGTAGGCAGTAGGAATATAGTACCTAGAGTTGCATCGGAGACGAAGCGAAAAGCGGCCAGTCCAAGAGAAGAAGGTCTCCCGAAGTCGTAGTCTGCACAGCAAGGCTACCTATCTCCCGCGTAGCAAACTCCGTTTATGATTTGCCACATTCCGTCCTCCTACGCTATCTCGGTGCCCTCAAGTAATTGTTTTTCTATGGACCTCGGCTGACCACCCAATAGTCGCGGAATGTTGGTCGCACCATGTTGCCTACACGATCAAATGGTATCGCCACCATTTATCTAGGTGGCATCTAGGTGCACCAACTTAGGTAGTACACAACGTCGGTCTCGCCCCTGTGCAGTAAAAAGGGCAAGCAATGTAGGCCAGCCAGCCTTGTTCACATAAGGCCTGGGTTGGCCTATAGCGCCGTGAACTTAATATTCGCGACTCGGTATCCAGATTAATTGTTATACTCCAGAGGCAAACTGCCTGATTCCGCGCTACCTAACGTTGTTTGTCTGTGGCGAGTGAGGCAAGGCTCAGCTCTTGCTGGAGTGCGCCATCCCGCTGCCCTACCAAAATACTTTACCTACTTCCTGCCTTCGGGAAGCGATCTGTCTTGCTCAGGCGGTTGATAGCGTGCCGTAGGAGGCGGTCAGGTTTCATTCTGCCCCGAAATGGTTAAGTGCCCCGAAGCTATCCCAAGACGCTCTCGATGGGTGCAAAGGCGTTCATTGGTTCGTATTGTCCACAACGCCGCATCCTGCATCCCTCTTGACCTCTTTTTTGCAGTAAACTTACAAACCCAGAGGCAAACAAATAAACGAGCTATTGTTAGGTATAGCATGCGTATTGTCTTCTGCTTGTCAGCTTAGTATGCACATCCCCCGCCTCTGGGACCAAATCTCATGAACTGCTGAAATACGACAAGAAACGAGGAGTTTTCGCTGCCGGTCCTCTGCTTATTTCGTAATGAAATAACTTTCCAACATTGCGTCTGCTATTTACGAAATACTGTACGACATTATACTCTATATCTACCTAATCACACGACACCTGCCCAGCTCGGAACAAAAAAAATAAAACGTGGCGCGCCGTTTCAACTAGTGATGGATCTAGATGGAGGATCTAGATGAAGGGATAAGATAGTCAATGGGGAAGGTTAGTCAGAGTTTCTAACAGCAGGTTAGCGGCCCATCGAACCTACTTAATATAGTATAACGAAATATTAATATTCCTAGTGTAGGCATGATGTCCGCCGAAGCTTTTCGGCCTCCCCATCAGCGCCTAGCCAAGCGGAACCGAGCCGCAGCCTTCACATGCCTAGAAGCAATAGGCATAAGAAGCGGACGAAAAATAGCCGAAAAGCATACTAGCAGCGGCCAAGGTAGGGTAGCATAGGCATCAAGATTCCCGGGCCGACTAGCCATTCATGTGCCACTTCCGACAACTTGGTTCAGTCTAACAAGAGAGATCATTTACCCTTTCCACATATGCCTCCGACGAGATAGTCTAAGGTAACCAAGATGGCAGTCTAGCGCTTATTTGCGACCGGTCGCAACATGGTTCCATACTTAGTTCAGATCCTATGCAAGGGTCCTCTAGTGTATCTCGACCCGATCCCCATCTACTGGACCTATCATCTACGATTGCAGGTCTCCGACCTCATGCATTGTAACGTTCTGCCCAACGTGCGGCACCCCCTCTCGCCTCGTGGTGATAACCGCAGGATACGCCGCCGAGGTTGATAGGTAGTTCAGGGTAGGTATAACACCCAATTCACCGGGGAGGCTATCAGATGCTGATAACAGCCGCTGATAAATTCGTGGTACCGACTATCTACCTATCTATCTAAGCCCTACGGCTCAACGGCGGGAGGGATTATCTCGGTCTCATGGAGAAAATCCCTATCTCGCAACCGCATTCCCTACGCCACGGTTCGGCTGTCAGCAACTGACGTCTGCGGCGACGTCGGCTTAGCGACATGACACGCCGAATTCACGCATTGCCAGAGTTGGCGGAATGATAAAGTTCATGATTCAGTACCACGGTGTTGCGCGTCAGCCTGGCTACAACCATAGTCCTATGTGCATCGCTTAGGTATATATGTGTGTACGGATCTGCAGTACTATATATGGCCGTTGGTCTCACGACTTCGGCAATTGGCCGACAGCAATGAGCAATTCCTATCAAGTTGATTGATTGGTGGAGACCTCTCGTGTACGCGGAGCCAGTGAGCATAAGTAGGACAAAGGATTACTCGTCATTTACCCACGGACGGCAATATGGTAAAAAGTAGATCGCCTGTAGGATGTTACGGAGAGTCGCCATCATATCTGCAGAGGTGTTACAGTTCCTTCGACCATAGGTGAGAACGGCTTAACATAGCTCCCGTGCCACCTCGTTTGATTTGAGCATCATTACGTTAGACACAGGGATCCCATGTGGTGTGCAATCGGCCCATAACACGGTGTCATGTTCGATTAAAGAAAATTCCGATGGGGACTTGATCTAAACTTTGTTCCCATCTATGACACTTTTAATATTGTATATTCCATGCCGTCTCCCAGCCCTGTCCATATGTAGATAGAAGGGCGCCCCCGAAGCCGAGGGGCCCAGCTGTGGGTCCGAACCGAGGGTCCATCCCGAGGTGCAAGCCGGCCCGGCATCGGTGGTCATCGCGATAATTACTTGGCCTTGATGTGGAGAGCTATTGAGTTCCAGGACGTAATACCGCCTCGCCAAATTACACTCTTACTGTCAAGAAACCACCGCGGCAGCTAGAAAGGCAGTAGAGTCAAAGTCGAAACCGAAGCCGGCTTGGGGCACTTGGCTTCTTCGTCCGCTCGCTTTCAAAGAGGATTTGACAAATTCGTACTGACAAATTCATGAGACCGCGGAACTAAATTATTCTTATCATATAGTCAAACGACTTCTTTCTTTTATTTCAAACTTGCCACCGGCTTTGATCGATTGACAATCAACCTACGTTATTTTTATCTGGTATACTGGAGGCAGTAACTGCACCAAGGTCAGGACTGGAAAAGCACACGTCTGACCTCTAGTCCAGGCGAAACCCGTCCAGTGATCCCATGTCTTACATGAAGTTGTAACATGGGAGCTTTACTGCACTTATATGGGTGGGAATATGCACCTGGGAGCTATTGTGAACATGGAGCCTGCATAATCTCACCGGCCGCGAGAGTTTGTCGTCCACTGTGTGGTTGAATGGGAGCGACACTTGCTAACGGAAATGATAGCTGTTGATTGTTACCAATGCTTAACAACGGAACTTGCCTCAATACGCTCGCGTTCGTTGCGTACGTATTGCTTTCCCTCTATTCCACCTCTTTATATGCCATACGGTCAATCTATCTGCCTGCTACTTACCCAGATATAACTTGATACAGTTGCCACTACTAGATGATAATAAAACCAACCAAAGACAATACAGACAACACTATCTCGCAAAGCTCGGTGGAGGCCTCACCATGAACCTTAGCCCCCTGAATCCAATTCGACATAAAACCAGGTCACTATCTATAACATAGTTTGTATATTTCTGCCACTACATTAAGCCCAAAGGTTTACAACTACTTGAAAAGGGATTTCACCAGCCCGCTTATAATATCTCAGCAACCTGACCAGAAATCCCACGCCACCCTCGCCCGACGCACATATCATCGGTCACGGGCTTTATTCTAGATATGTAAAACCGTTTGGCCAAGCCGCCGAGCCGCCGAGCTCCATCCCTAGCCGTCACAAATTCTCGTTTCCTCCCTGGACAGGAAGGCCCAGGCATCATCGCACTCTACCTACCCACGCTCATCATTAAGCGAGCACAGCCAGTGTCATGAAAAACCCGTCTGCGGCACCGCCCGCTAGTACTAAACGGAGCCGCATTCGTCTCTGCGTCTCAAGCTCTACGGATAACTTCGGGACTGACTACAGGGCCGTTTCTAGCTAACTAATAGAGGTAGGTAGGTAGGTCGATGGAACTGTCTAAGAGAGCGCTTTAACTCACTAGCAATTCGATACATGGGCACTCTAGTCTAGTAATTGTTGTTACAAGCACCAACTGTTTTTTTTTATCTCGTATTACAACCTTCGTTTCGTATCTACTCGTTGCTCTGCTATGTTCTACCCTACATGCCTCTCTCTTCCCTCGTGATCCGGATTACGCACAGCCAGTCACTGCCCCACTCATATCGAGGTATCAAGATGCTTCAACAAGGAATTATCCTAGCAAGGTGGAAAGAAGACACACACACACACACACACACACACATCAAAAAAAAAAAAAACCAAAGAGAGAGAGAGAGAGAGTTAAGAGGTTTAAAAGTAAGCTATGCACTCGACCAGGATTAGATACCTTACATAATACGTAATATAGTTAGTATACGACAGCAGCAAACACACAAAGTCCTAGTTCTCGGTCTCGTTCTCGTTGTTCTTGTCCTCGACCCCGCTACATCGACAATATCCCACCTGTTTAGCAAATCCAGCCCATACTCAGAGATATCTATCTACCTACTCGCTTCCTTCCTTCCCTCATATCACTAAGCTCAGCGCAGCTTGCACTACACTACACTACACTACCTCGATTCGACCTCACTACTTGTAACCGAACCCAGTTTGAATTTGGTTCGATTTAACCCAGCTACTTCTCAAACGGCCATCGAATAAATGTACCAAAAAGAAGACAGAGACTAGGGTCCGTGTCGCATCCGATGGTGTCGTGTCAGCGTATTATCTACTCATCATCATCATCACCATCGTCGTCGTCGTTGTCATCATCATCATCCCGTTCACGCAAGCAGGTAAAGTAAAGAAGTACTTGGTGAGTTAACGCGATTGCTTCGCGTTCTTCTGCCTCCTCCCATGTCATGCTTGATATCTATTTTTATTTCTCGCTAGCCTCTCGATCGCAACGCAGCCCAGTGTGCACGAACACAGCCCGCTCTATTATCTCTGTCGCATCTTGTTTCGTGCTGGTCTGCCTGTCATCTTGTGTCCTATGGTCCGGGGGAATGACTGCATTTCCCTCCTCCATGACATCCATCGCAGGCCTTCCGTTGCCTTATGCTAAAGAAGCAGGTGCATGCTTAGCTAAGCTAAGCTTAAGCCTAAGCCCAAACCTGCTAGACCCATTATACCTTCCGTTCCGTCGCCCGTAAAACCACCCCGGTAGCCGCCGACGCCGACGCCACGCAATGCCGGTACGAACCAAATACAGCAATATAAAATCACACCCCGCATAGCCAGCCGTGAGAACCGGCAACTTTTCCCTTTTCCTTTGTCTATTCCGCCAGAGCGTGGACTACATGAAGATGCCCACCCACGCGGTTTTGGTGCTGACTTCCGAGTCGCAGTCTTCAACGGCGCAATATAACTTCTTCCCTGCCTCGGGGTCCGGGCGGAAGCCCACCTGAACTGAACTCCTAGCTGAAGGTCGTCGATGTTCGAAGCAGCGTTTGCAATAGACCTAGACAGAAATCATGTTATATATCAGCACTGCGTCTCCACGTGGGGCTACACTGCATCCATCCCTCATGAGCTTGCTTACGTGACCACATGCCTTGACGGCCCAGAAGTGATGCTCGGCCGTCGCTTTCTTCGAGCGAGCCTTCTTAGCCGGCGTAGCGCACGCGTCGTCGTCGTCGCCGTCGGGATCGTATGCCAACTCTTGATAGCAACTTGGACATAGGGCAACGACGTCCTCGCCGGTGTCACGGGTAAAGCCGGGCCTGGCCGGTTTGGGAGGTTCGTGAGGTGGTTTGGATGAAACGGCGGCAGGGCGTGGCCCGGCAGGGTGCCCGAGGGGAGGAGGTCTGAAGTTGTAATCGAAATGTATAGGTCCCAATCCGAGTGCTTCTGGCCCGGGCAAGGGTACGAGATGGGGGACGGCGATGTTGCGCTCGCCAGTGATGACGATGTCGTCATCGGGGTTGTGGTTGCGGTTCGCCATAACGGCGGGTGGATGGTTGTTCAGGAACTGGAAGATGGGTATATTCTGTATGAGTTGTGTGATGGGACGTAGGCGGTTGTTGTTGTTGTTGTTGTTGTTGTTGTTGTTGAGGTTGAGGTTGGGATTTTGGTCCTGCGCATGTGCTGGTGGCTGTCGGGGCTGATCACCGGGCCGAGGGTTTCTAGGGGCGCGGGGGTTGAAGTACTCGTTATGACGATTGGGATAGGGATTCTGGTGGTTCGGGTTACCGAAGAGGCCGTTGCGGCCGTGGGGTGCGTTTCGTCTCGGCATAGCGACCATAGGTCGGTCTTCGTCGTCGGAGCTAGAAACGACGATGACGTGCTGGTCGTCGACGTAGCTCGCGTCGCTTCGATTTAATCGCGGTGGGGCGTTCGAGGTCTGGGAGCGTAATCTTCGCTGGTTTTCCGACTGTCTCTGGGGCCCGGACCGTGCCGGCTGGTTAGGCTGGCCGGCAGGGTTCGGTTGGTCCTGCATTTCTGCGTCGTCGTCGTCGCCCGTGAGATCGATAATGTCGGGGCGCAGTGGCACCCGTCTTTGAGAAGCACCGGCGACAGCATCATTGCTACCATTGCTACCACCGTTGCCACCGCTACCACCAGCATCACCTCCGTCAAGTCTTCCGCCTCCCATCCCCAGCTCCATCTGTACGAGTTGGTCTATCTGCATCCGGGATCGTCCACCCACACCCACCTGGGATTGATCCATGATGGGTGAACGCACTGGAGGGAGTACCCAGCGTTCTTGTGCCAAGTGTCCCAGCTCGTGAAAGATGGCGTGGTGCAGGGCGTCGAAATGATGCTCGCTAAGGAAGTGTTCGCCTGACCTCAGGTGTTCGGCCTCAAACAAATCAAGTTCGTCGAAGTCGATCCCTCTCATGCCAAGACCAAAACCGTCGAAGTCTTCGTGGTCAAAGTAATGATCTTCGTCGTCGTCGTCGTCGTCGTCTTCGTCTTCGTCTTCGTCTTCGTCTTCTTCTTCTTCTTCTTCTTCCTCCTCAACTATGTCGTCGTCGTCGTCGTCGTCGTCCAAGCTGTCTTCGTCTTCGTCTTCGTCGTCTACGCCACTATCATCATCGTTGTCCTCCTCCACGTCGGTGTCGGTTAGGATAGAACTGGCATCGGAAGGGATGTCGTCGGACCGGTTAGAGATGTTGTCAGAGAGGCGTGCAGGTGTGTATGGACTAGGAGAATCAGAGTTGGGGATCTCGGCCATATTATATGTCACGAGAAGTATTACGGGGACTGGCTGGCTCCTGGCCGGGCACGTGGTAAGTCAGCAAGCGTGGCTCGGTAGTGAATATAACCAGCCATTGGCCAGCAGAGACAGTGGGAGAGAGGGAGAGACGGGGGTAATACAAACCGTCAGTTGGAGCAGCGAGGAGAGAATACAAACGCCTACCGTCGGACCCTATTGTATGCAGCACACGTATTGTGTACAGCAGCAGGCAGGCATTCAACAACAATGGGAAGGGGTGGGACGGGGGGAAACGACTATGACAAAGTCGCCACCATTTCGTAGGCTGGGACTGGTCTGAGGCGAGAGGGAGAGGGAGAGGGAGAGCCTCGCTGTTGCAGCCTCGGCGTATTGGGCCCGGGACGCTATGCACCACTGACAATGCTGTGGGGTGGGATTGGACTATTTTAGACTATATATAGGCGGGTCGGCAACTCCCCAACTCCCACACGAGACGAGATGGGATGAGACTATTGGGGGACAAAGGGGATCACAAGTCGATCCGAGGGAGCAGTGGACGCGGTGGACACGTAATTCGAGTACCTGGGACGGATGAATGAATGAGCGAACAAGCGAATGGGCGAGTGAATTAGTGAATGAATGCTGACGCGCTAATCACCGGTTTGTTTCCCCTTTTCTTTTCTTTTTTCTCCACGCGTGGACGTTGTGGTTTCTTGTCGGTAATGGAAAAGGTGAGAAAGAGGCGCGGGGAGGTAGGAAGGTAAGTAGGTAATCAACGCTCAGCCTTAAGCCATGTTAACCATTACCTATTCGAGGTAGTACGTGTCAATACCTTATGTAAGGTAGCCTCTAGAGGTAGGTACCTAAGATTAGGTACTTACTTTAGGTAGGGCGGTACCTACTTCGTATGTGAAAGAATTTTGTTTGGGGATTCCAGTTCCACATATGGTCCCCACCGTGCATGTACAAACTACCTACCTGCCTACCACCATCTCCTTTCTACTTTCCCCCATTTGTGGTGCTACGTCAGCCCCTTTTAGATTAAATACCTACCTACCTAAGTAACTAATGCCGAGGTGGAACAAATAGTATAACGCCGCAAATATAAGGTTAGCCACTACCTGAACCGTTTACTTAGGTAGTATGTACCGCAAAGCTAGCTTGCAGCAGGCACTACTTGTACATCCTAGAACATTAAACAAGTGCTTCTGGACAACGCCAGTCATCATCTACCTTACTTTCACGAGTAAGACTGGGATTCATGTGGCACTCCAAGCCTATTCACCACCGGTATAGATACCTCCTATAGATAGACACCTATGTATATAGGTATCCCATCAGATAGTTAGTACTAAGGCCAAGTTTCAACATCCAGTGTATAAATGTAGCCATCATTCACCTTGTATAGTGTACACTTGGTTGTTCCGCGATGTGTCCCTCTCGCCTCGCATGACCAGCTCTATGGATTCAATTTCGACCTTGGCTGTCAGAGCGAAGGAGATGCCATCGCAAACCGGCCGCTGTCTATTATGTTTTTGGTAGCATGGCAGCAACCCGCCCGTCCCTCCCCCAAACTCGTATAGGTAGATCAAGATGATGATTCGGCCTTGGGTCCCAGTACGCTGATGACGCCCTCGCTATTCACCACCAAAAGCGTACCGGCGTTGGGTCCCCACGCTACGTCTACAGCGTTGCTCACGGCCGCTCTCAGCGGTTCCGACCACGACTTGGCGCCCTTGTTGTACTGTTGCACCGTCACGCCCGCCGGTCCTGCCGTGGCGAGGAATTGCTGCGAGTAATCCCATGCCAGGTGCTGCACCGCGCTGCCGATATCCAGCACCTTGGCCTGCGCCGCATCGCCCTGTTTCCGCAGATCGAAGATGGTGACCGTGGTCTGGCCCTTGGCCGTGGCCGCGAACCAGAAGCCATTCTCTGAGAAGGCGATGGCCTGGATAGGGGCCCCGAGCGAGAAAGCCGCCGCCTCCTCGCCCGTCCCCGTCATGAAGAGCTTGATCGAGCCCGCATCCGTGCCGGCCGCAAAGAGGTGGCCGTCGGGGTGAAACGCGCAAGTCGTCAAGGCTACGAATAGGGGTCAGCAATGCATGCCTCTCAAGAAGGGGCCACGATCGGGGCCATGTAACTCACCAGAATTAGTATAGACACGCGTAGCTCGTTGTAAATTTTCGAGGTCGTAGAACACGAAACTCTTGTCGGCTCCAACCGAGGCCAAGATGGCCTTGCTGGGGTGCATGGCAAGGGCGGTCGCGGGTCCGGCATGGTCTGAGAAGGATGCAACCTCGTTCCCGCTCTCGAACACCTTGACTGAGCCCTTAGCTGTTGAGAAGAAGATCCTGGAGCCCTCCCATACCGAACCCGTCACCGGTTCGCCGACGGTAAAGGATCGCTCCAGCTTGTCTGCTTCGATCGAGTATATGGCGACCTCCCCCCCTAATCCGCCAATGGCACCATATCCTCCCTCAGATGCGAGAGTCGTAGGTTGGGAAATAGGTAAAGAGTTGGAAGCCCCAACGGCAAAGGTTGTGATATCATCGGGGGTCGCCCAGCCTTCGGGAACGGGGCGCTTCTTTCTGCTCTTGGATAATCTGATGACGGACACGTTAGCTCTCTGCTCTCTTAGCCGCGGGGCTCACGTTGCTCACCTTGCTTGTGTCTCGTCTACCTTGGCGACTAGCTCTGCTGACAGACCCTCGCTGTCGACGGCCATGGCGTCGCCATCGCCAGGGGCACCGGCCGAGATGGAAACTCGAGAAAGGGCGTCGCGGGCCTCGTCACGCTCCCGGGTCAACCTCGCAATCACACGAATGGCGGCATCATGTTGATACAGGGCGGTGGCGAGCTCTTCGCGCGCCCGCGACAATTGCTCGTTTAGGTTATATGTTTCTAGGGCGAGGGCGTCCCATTCGTTCTGGAAGGTCGAGAGGAGGGCTGGGATGGAGGTGAGGGTGGGAGGTCGAGGTCGGACAACGCGCGCTGACTTGATAGGTAGGAGGTCATCAAGTGTCAGATCTTCCCCTGACACGGGGTCTTTGCCGTTCTCTTCGATGTACTTCTCGATCAATCGCCTCTCGAAGACGGAGCCTGAGAGCTTGGACACGACGGGCTCCTGGGGAGCCTCGCCAGACACTGAGACCGCGTTAGTATGCATAGAGGAGGAAGAGGGGAGGGGTCGCATTGGTTGGCTCACGTGCGCACAGCATCCTCGGTGGAATGGGTGAACGGCAACTCGGGTGAACGCGATGCTGTTTCGGAAGGCCGTGTTGTTCAGGAAAATTTGGTGAAGCTTGAGTCTTCGCCTTGTCAAGGTCGCGTTGGATGTAAATGGCCCTGATTGGATGAGACTACCCAGCAGGTAACACGACCCACAGCCTGTCGCTTGTAGCCTGTAACCTGTAGCCTGTAACGTACAATAAGTACCTAGGTACTGTAACTGTTACCACAGTGTGGGCTTGGCATTGCTAGTATCTAGCAGCTGGGAGGGTATTCTGCCAGTGACGCGCCAACCGGCCGGTCAGTGCCTACTTAAGTCCAACATACATGTAGTTGAGGTGAGCACCTACGAAGCTAGGTAACTACTAAGTACCTAACAGGTAGGTTCAAGCAGTACGTGCAACCATGTAGGTACATGAGTGCTGGCACATGAGGTCAACCTTACTCATTCATAGTGATCGCGGTGCTCCCCGACAAACAGCACCTCACCTGAAGTATAAATGTATATAAGTCAGGACGACTAGATTTATAGACTCAAGTTGGAGTTGTGCTACACACTCAACACAAGCGAGGTTTCATCAATGGTAATCGGCACTTACAGTAGAATGCAACATCAAGTTTCTGCTAAACCTGATTCGTGAACTTTTTGAGGCAATAGACAAGTGTCAACTCGACAACTGACTTAGGTAGTTGAGTTGAGTTATAATTAGTTAACCTCACCACAATGTCATCCCCGAGCCTCCCACCCATCTCTTCCCTTCCCACGGCTGACGAGGAGACCATAAGATCCGTCCTAGACGCTCTCTTCGAGCCGTCGCCAGAGATCCACGCAATCGCAGTCCCGGAAATCCAGCAGAGAAGACGCATACCCGCCAACCCCGGCCTCACAGCCCATCTCCCGGCGCCTCTGTCCCCATCCACCACCATTCCCGACAATGTCCCCTTCACCAGCTACGCTTCTCTGATCCGACACGTCGGGACTCTGCTCCACCAACTAGCCATCTCTTCATCTTCATCTTCCTCCCTTGCGGCGCGGAACAAGCTGCACGGGATCCTGGGCTCTCATCCCCGACTAGGCGCCAAGAGGGTCGACAGCGTCCAGAGCCGCGCCGAACAGGCCCAGCTGAACACGGGCGCCGCCGACGACGAGGCAGAGCGCCTGGCGGGCCTGAACCGCGAGTACGAGGCACGGTTCCCCGGGCTGCGCTACGTCGTCTTCGTCAACGGGCGGAGCAGGGATGTCGTCATGGAGGACATGCGGAGACGCATCGATAGGGGGGACATCAGGGCCGAGGAGAGGGAGGGCATCCAGGTGAGTAGGCGGGGATTCGATCATCTTAGCATTGCATTGGACATGATGATAGTGTTTCTGTGGCTTTCGCTATTTCTTAACTAACTGCCCCAAAAAAAATCCAAAAATGGCCAATACTAACGATGCTGGCAGGCTATGGTTGATATCGCGCTAGATCGGGCGGCAAAGCTGGGCTCTACTAGTTGAGACGTCGATGAAGTTTGTTCCCGATTCCTCCCAGGCCAATGCGGACCGAGCCAGCTGTACAATAGCCTAGATTTACAACAGCATAATGCATCCTAATACGCGGGCGATTTCCCACGTGAATGATAAGAGAGTGCGCTCAGAGCTCAATTTTCACATACAGCGAAATCGCTGGCGTGTCGACAGTCGACATGGGGGGTTTTGTTAAAAAAAAAAATTTGGAGAGGAGCTTATATTGGTTAATGTTCTCTGGCAAGCACATATTCTCTTATTTCTGTCATTCGACCCCGGAAACTTTTCTGTTTTTTCACATGCCGCTTCCCATCGAGCACGGCAATCAGCATCTCTCTATCGCCCCTTTTCAGTTTTTGTCGATCCGGCTGGCAGTAAGCCAATGCCGATGCAAGCTACACGCAAATGTGATACATGTGTCGAATACAAGTAAACATTTTTTATATCCCATGCCCATTCCTCCTCTTTTCGGACTGAACCAAGTCCATTCTATCCAGTATACCCCCAGCACATTTGTACACAGCTTGTCACCAGTATAGCGGCTAGCTCACACGACCCAAGGAATCCCATCCAGCTCGTCGAGATACTCCTCATAAAACTGCTCCTCGACTGGGGGGCTCCCGCCAGCCCGTGCCTCGGGCGAGCAGGTCCCGGAGCCAAAGAGGACGCCAAAGTCCGCATAAACATCGTCCATGTCGTCGTCCGAGAGGTCCGCATAACGAT
Source organism: Nemania serpens (assembly GCA_022578855.1). Lineage (NCBI taxonomy): Eukaryota > Fungi > Ascomycota > Sordariomycetes > Xylariales > Xylariaceae > Nemania > Nemania serpens. Next base: position 112,234 of record MU396687.1, read on the forward strand.
CGCAAAAGCTCGACGCCGGGAACGCCGTGTTGTCCTCCTCGTCGCTGGCGTCAGCATGTGCGGGTGGTATGGCTGGGGTCGAGGTGATGTGTCGCAATGCGCTCGATGTACAACGCCCTGGCTCCGCGTGCGCTTCTTTCTGTGGGTGTGAATTCGTGCGCATATGGGCCGTCACGGAGTCATATGAGCGGATTCCGGCTTGATTCCCACTAACATGTCGCATTCCAGGGCGGTTCGTCGCGTCTACGCTATGAGTTGGATACTGCTGCTGGTGATCATGTGCCACAAGCGGATGTAAGCTCGTAGTATGCGGCCGCCAAACGGGTGGGACGATCCCCGGACCCTGCCCCGGACTCTGCTCCGGACCCTGCCCCCGCAGCGCCACGGGCCCCTGGACCCCGCCCGCCACAGGGTACATGGCCCCCATGTCCCCCGACCCGGCCGTGGTGACAAGCAGCAGCCCATGATCTAGCGTGTTGCCGCGCGCCGCCAGGTCCGCCATGATCACGTGCCCTCGCGACATGGCCGCCTGTCGCACACCGATGCGCACACGATTCAGGATCGCGGCCTTGCGCACGAGCGCACTCTCACGGCCAGCACGACGCGCGCCAAGCGTCGTCGCGAGCTGCTGGATGCGGTGCAGGACGGGCATGTTGTCGCTGCTCTCGCGGATCAGGATGTGCGTCGCCGGCAGCGAGAACGGGCGGGAGAGCCGCGACGTCACGAGGCGCAGGAGAAGCCGCCGCTTCTTGACCGGTAGCGTCGCGGTGCCGGGACCGTCGACGTCGTCGGGAAGGCGGACGCGCTTCTTCACATTTGGCCGGAGGGCGAGCGTTGTGGGTCCCGCCGGCACAATATTCCGCTTCTCCTCTTCCGCTTCGAGGGGTTCGCGGGCGATGCCCACTTTCGCGGCGTGGGGCTCGTGTCTCACCTCCTTGCGGAGTGGACCGTGTGATATGGGAGTCGGCGGCAAGGACTTCGAGCCCGATCTCGTTTCCGTGGCTGGCCGACTGCCGTTCCACGGCGTCTTGGTGCCCCCATCTATGTACTTCGACACGTCTCCTGTGAGCGTGTAGCGGAACGGTGGCGGCGAAGTAGCTAAAACTGCTGGCTGTGGATGCCGTCGGCCGCCTAGTTCCACGTCCTGCGGCCGTCGCATATGACCTGCATAGGCCCTGAAGGGCTCAAATAACGGCTGGTGGGCTTCGAGCTGCATGGGGAGGGACCTTATACGACAAAGCAAGGTCATCCAGTTCCTGTCGGCGCCGCGATGGAGTGATCCCCGGGTATAAGTTTTTCAAGGAGGCAGGTCTCGAAGCGGATCCATGTATTCCAGGGGATCGAGGGAGGGGTGTTCTCAACAACTACCTTAGATATCGTGGCATAGTCGACCAGAGATCCATAAACGGGCGGTGAGGTTGGATCTACCGTGGACGGGGAGAGGCAGAAGAATGATGTTAATGGGAATAACGATGGACTTGCAGTGCTTAACTTAGTTGGACTGAGGTCGAGAATCCACCGCATCTGATGGGGTCCGAAGAATTAGTGATGTAATACCCGTAGCATGCACCAAACGCCGTTCCTCGGCAGCTTGCCGGCTTTTGGTCTATTGTGTGATATTCAGTCAAGGCACAGGACACGGTCAAGTTCCGAACCTGATATCCGAGCGTATGGCTTTATACAGGCAGGGTAGGATAGCCAGCGGGTCCCGAGTTCCGGTAGCTAACTGTCGAAGAACGATAAAATAGTGAGGTAGAAATCCCGTTGCTAAACCCGGTAAACGAAGGTGACGAGGTCAAGTGTCCCGCTTCCCAAGGCCGAGAATATACCAAGTCAGGCAGCCAGTCAAAAGTCCCGTCTCGAAAATGCTGTACGTCGGGACGAAGCGATTCACGAGGGGGAATCCGTTGGGTCAGTCCATGTAACTATTTGGGGAGATGCAGTGCTGGGATGGGCGAGGCGCGGCCATGCAGGCAGGCAGGGCGCAAGGTCACAACGTCGGTGAAGGACTGGCTCCCTACTGCTACGTAAGCTGCACGAGGGGTACATATGCCTACCTACATACGTATACGTATACGTCGTAGGTGCGCTGGGAATGCCTCTCGGCCGTAGTCTTGGTGCGGAGCTCGTTCCTTATACTGCGCTTGGGCTACCTACTAAGTAGGTAGGTAGGAGGTATGTATGTATGTATGTATAGGCCCGTCGAATAGGTACCCGGACTGTGTATCGGTCAGACTTCCCCATGTGTAGTCGTGGCAGGTCGGTTGGTTTTCGCACCTCGCAGGGAATTCCGGCAGTATCACCCGTATCTTTCCAAGTTGTTCTTCTAGACAGAGCCTAGAGTTGTGATGGTATCACGGTGAACGGCTGCGTACAGCACAGACCGTCTCGATGAGTTGCGCCAGCTCTCGGTAATGATCCGGGGCGAGCAGTGGCAGCGACAGTAGCAGGGGTCGGACATTCATTCAGTCAGACAGTCAGTCAGCCAGCGTCAGTCAGTTCTCGTAGTCGTAGGTTTACCAGCCGACGGGTGAAGTCAGGCCGCACACGGTTAACTGTACGCAATGTAGTGTATGCTTGGGGAGTGTTGAACAGGGGATGGAAGGATACTGGGCATGAGATGGAGTTGGATGATCATGCAGGATACTTACAGAGTACTTAGTACGTACCTCCGCTACCCATGGAACCAACAGAACACGATATCCTGGAGAATCCTTGCTCATGCGGGCCGGGATTCGCACCCACAGTCGCCGTTGGTCAAGTGAGTCGGGGATAATTAGTACACTTACAGTAGTACTCTGACCTGCACCTACACTACGCACTCTCGTAGGTACCTATTTCCGTGCGTATGTACATAATGTACCCACGATGGCTATGAAGTAGGTAGGTACTTTCTATTCCCATACCTCCCTAATACGTACCGACCACGAATACCAGATGGTAGGTACTTCGTAGTGTAAGTACCTACATGGTACGTAAGGTAGGGAGTAGGTGAGTATCGTGAACTTTTGTTGGCGCAAAGCTCATCACGTTCCTCCCTCTCCCCCTGACTGACCAGTCAAACCCGCAGCCTCACGCCGCAGTCTCGCCCAATAGGCCGGCATGGCCACCCTCCTTCCACCGTCTCTTCAACGGTACCCCAGATTTATTCTACCCAGTCCTTCATATCGTCCCCGGAGTGCAGGCGAGCCGACATGATATGCGTGCTCTATGTTCCCGTGAGCCCAGCCTTACGCGCATGCATGACACGTAGTGTTAAGATGTATGTAGGTAAGTAGGTAAGTAGGTAAGTAGGTAAGTAGGTAGCATAGGTGAATGAGCTGGATCCCACCTACTTACCTACATACGACTACTCTACCTAAGGTAGACCCTGGAATCTCATGGGCACCGACGGATCGGATGAGCGGCTTCACACTGGCGCCGTGACGCGCAAGAGTAGTGTATATGTAGGTAGTGTACCTCATGGTCAACCGTACTCACTCACTCATTCACTTACATGTAGATATTATTATGTGGCAAGCCAGGCGACTAATCATGATCCTGCCGAAAAGCAGACCAGAACTTTTAGACCATCACGGGACCAAAGCCACAATTTTTTTTGTGGGCGGCTTCCAGTCGCGGATGTGCGCCATAATTGATGATTCGCGCATTATTTCGTTTGCCTGGGAGCCAGCGTTGACTGATTGCGAAGTGATTGATCGGATGATTGATTGATTGACTGATTGATTGATTCTCTGAAGTCTCGGGACGCCCATCTCCGACACCTACTGCTTTTATCCACCAGCGGTCAGGCGAATGGTCTTAGTGTACCGTAAGCCTGGGCAGCAATTTAGGATACCTTGTAGTGGATCTAGCTAGCGCATAGGAGGCTAGTACCTGCTGGTAGTGCGGTAGACAACATTTGAATGCCTACACGTAAGTACCTAACCTCCCACATTTAGGTATATGTCTACATGTCCTTAGGTTTATGTATGTACTTAATGTGGTGTATATATGAAGTACTTTCAGTGAGGTGTGTACTTTGTAGGTACGCACGTGGAGTACCTACTACTGTAGATACCTTTGGCAGCGCTAGACATATGAAGATCTGGGGGGTCGATCATCTTGGCTATATACGGCCTAGTATGTTTATTGATGTTTATTGATTGTTGGGCTTGTTCGTTTTACGTAAAGCCTTCTTTTTTTTTATGTAGGTAGGTATTGAACATGTATTTTATTCTACTGTTAATATAGTAGATTACAGGTAAGTACATATGTAGGTAAATACTACCTACATGTACAAGTATGTGGTCCGACTTGTCTCGTGATTCAACCAGCTGAAAAGAATTCGGGCCAACAGACATGGAAAATCAGTTCATATACCGCGAGGTAGGTACCTACAGGTGGCATATTCATCGTGTACCTAAGGTATGCATGTAATGATATATTATCTCTATTATGTAAAGCAATGTACGTACATGTAGTAGGTAGGAAGTGTAACAATCCGATATAGGCTCTCGCTTCAATGTTCGATGCCAGCTCTATAACTTACCAAATAGGTATAATACGCCTCCTATTTGCCCATTGCCTAAGTAGAGGTATTCATTTTACCAGACTGGGTATCCCGGACCGAGTAACAAGAGACATTGGATTACCTAGTTTGATTCCAATTATCTACTATCTAGAACAATTCCGAGATCCCAAGAAAGCATTTACACGGAACCGGAAGCAGAGAACTCTACATTTGCTGGTTCGAAGCCTTGTCTATAGCATCTACCCATCCACACATATATAAATACATGTTGGTAAGTAGGTAGGTAAGTAGTACATACTTGAGGATGTGAGCATGTAGGCGGCGTTACGTCGGCCCTGATTACGGGGCCAAACAGAAATATCGGGAATGTCGAATGCTTACATGCTCACTTACTTATTCCAAGATCCTCGTCGAGGTTTCGGCCTCACAAAATTGAACACGTTGCTTCCTTCAGCCAGTCATCCATTCATCTTTCCTACTTATACAAGTACCTTTCTCAACTCCAATTCATTGTACTTCGTATTACTTGGGTATTCACGAGATAGTTGAAATCACCAGCATAAACCCATGTGTCTACGTAGGCTGCCCTACGTAGGTACTATCCGTACCAGCGTCTGAATGGCTGGCTTTCCTCGGAATCCGGGAGCGCGGTGGAGGCTACCGCCGGAGCGGAAGGAATTCCGCTTGCTGCAGCATGTAAGCAAAAACAGGTAGGTATACTGTAGGGAGAGGATCAGCAGCGCCTTGATAATGCGGATATGAAAGGAATGCGGAGTTGGTTAGGCAAGTCAGGAATATCAAAACTTCCGATCCTCACGACAGTAGGACCTAATGCCGGATCAGGTCCGGGTTCTCCCACGTGGTTGGGAGAGTTGGGACTAGGAATTATACGGGAGGTGTAGGTAATGAGGAATGTAGGTCTATGTAGGTACCTTAGACATAGGACACAGGCAAATACAGTAAGCCGAGTCAGGGGTATATCAAGGTAAATCAGCTGATTTATCTAATAGACCTCCTACGTGTCTCAACAAGAGATTCATCTAACCTACCTGCACAATACAAACACGTGCTCGCCCTCATCCCAAATTTCATGCCAGATAAAGAAAGCCGATTCACTGGTGTGAGCCCCTCAACTCCACATAAGTAAAAAAAGTACTGTACAAGTAAGTCCCTACGCCGGACCCCAACCGCCTCCGTGACCTGTTCCGTGTGTTCTCATCACATTGTTCGGCAATCGAATTGTGCCGTACCATACATACCTTCGAAACCCGAGACCTACCAATCCTACCTTCCGGCGGCCGTCTCTCATCATTGTCATCATCATCGTCATCGTCCATCCGTTCATCCGACTAACAAAACCCTACACGCCCGCCAATCTTGCCCTCGTCATGAGATCGGAAAAGCTCATCATCGGATTGCTAATTATGTGACCAATTGTCTGTCCAGCCTTTGTGTTGTGAGTATCCCAACCGTTCAACCCTCCAGGGTCTACGGACGGCGACCCTTCCCGAAAACAACGGCGACACACCAGAGGAGAATGAAACAGGCGGACCCGAAGAAGAGGAAAAGTGAGAGTTAACGCCAGACCAGGTATCAATCTCACCTGCGTCTGTCTTGCGATGAGAGTAGAAGCGGGCACGGAAAAGGTAAGTCTGCAAGGCCGGTGTATCTCCCCTCAAGTAAGGAGGCCAAGAAGCGATGTTTCCCAAATCAAGCAGCAGCGTACTCGTGGTTTGCGACATCGTAAAGTGCCAGCAGCCGTCTTCCGTATCCCCCATATCTACTCCCATAGTAGCCGGTGCTCTAGCGACCCAAAGCTATTGATCTCCAGCAAGAGCAAGGCCAATGGGAACTTCCACCCGTGCCATATCCTACAGTCCGGCGATCACGCCAACACTTCGTTCTTCTCCTAATCGCCGAGAGGCCTCCTTCTCTTTTGGGCTTCGAGGGTAAGCGTCGGTACCGAGAATAGCGCTGATGCGTGTCTTGTCATAAAGACTCTCGCGGTCGTTAGGGCTGGGAGCAGGTGTGATGGGTGTTTGGTTTCCTCCCGAGAACATGTTTGCCCTCCATGCTTGTTCTAAAACAATCGGGCTTACGCTAGAGCCGTAATCGGCCGCGATAGCGCCCCAGAATGATGATCGATGGGCCGCATAGATAGCTTGAAGGCGGGGCATATCGACTTGGGCCGATGGCGGAGGCAGAGTGCAGTCAAGTCGAAGGTTCGGCGCCTGGCCCAAGGATGATGGCTGCGGAAAGGGAGATGGGCCTAAGGATCGTGCGCTATCCGGCATGGGCGCTGGGAAATTCAAGGCTGGCGAGGTTATACCTGTCGAGAGCGTCATCGAAGCGGGTTTTGGTAGAATGGCTGGGAGGCGTGGCGAGATATTATTTCCCGACAGGATTCTAGGTAATTGAATCGAGTTTCGAAAGTCGGGTGAGTTCGGCTCCTGACTGCTGGCACTCCCGGGGGGTGTGATATCTCGGGATGGAGACTCCTGGTTAGGACGCAAATTGATGGCCGGCAGCACCGGGGACTGCCCGGATGAGGAACCCGAAGAGACGGATGCCGTGCGCTTGCGGCGGTTGCTTCCATGGCTCAGCTGATGGTAGTGGAGGCGGCAAGCCAGCTCTGTCTTTTTCAGATGCGCGGCGATATGCTTGTAGGGCATTTTCTGAAGGCGAGTCTGTAGAAGATACACTTCCTGTTGGACGCCGTTAGTATTGCTGACGGGACCGCCATGCCTCAGCCATATCGCTTCCGTATCCCCTTCTCAAGAACTGAGATCTTGGAAGTGCTGCTGGTGTCGCCGCTCTCTTGCTTACCTCATCTTCACTCCAAGCTCGCCCTCCTCCGGTAGACGCTAGCTTCCTATTCTTTGAGATGCCGAACTCGTGGCGATCAATGGCGGCACTCGTGGGCGTGTAAGGAACATTCCCATGCGTATTTGTCTGAATGGGTGGGGCCATTTTATGATGTCGTCAGAGAGGGGGGGGGAGAGTTCGTTGTTTGGTGGGCGAATGAAGACGGTGCGGCCTTGACGAATCGAAGGGAGAATAAAATATATCGAGTTAAACAGGCAGACCGTGCTGCTTCAGAAATCGAATAGCTTGAATAAGTGTGGACAAGTACGAGTATCGGGCTTCCTCCAAACGTTTGGTTCGATCTGGCTATGTCACTTGTTGGCACCTCAGATAGACGTATGCCAGGTCTGTTCGACTGTGCGTTCGACTGTGCGAGGGAGGCTGAAGTCGTGAAACAGAAGACGAGTTAGAGGGATAAACCAGAAGCGAAAACGACTGAGGGTATGACCATAGGTCAAGAATTACACCGATGACGAAGAAGAAGGTAGTTCAAAAGAGCGTAAGCAGCCAAGCCAGTTGGACAATCAAAGAAAGTAGTCGCTAGCTGCGAAGAAAGAAGAGAAAGGGGACGGCGCGCAACAACGTCGTGATCGATGCACAGGTTGTACGCAGAGTGCAAATAAGAGCAATAGAAACAAGACAAAGGCCTATAAAGAAGGGGAGTAAGCGGCATAATAACAGTAATGCTTCTGGTGCTTCATCGTCTACCTAGTGTAGCTATCCGGATGTCGACTCGTCCAGGAACAAGGGTTGAGGTTGCTGGGGTTCGCCAATACCCACCGCATCATGCGTGCATATGCGAGCCCTGCTGCCACACTTGTCGTTGACCCCGGTAGTATGGGATGGATGCGACATGACAAGAAGCACGTCCCTAACTTGATCTGCCGCCCCCATAATTGACTCCGTCGATGCAAAACAACTAGCCCTGGCGAAGTAGACGAGAAAGCGGGAAGATGAATGCTCGTCGAGGCATCTAATCGGCAGGGGGTGTACTCTTCCTAGTGTACCAAGGTGAACTACACTAGGGCATGAGACTCGACTTCCGAGATACCTCGATGCTCGTATAATTACAGATTCATCCAGATTCAAGACCGGGGTTAGGCCAGATGAACGGACACCACGAGCCTTTGAGACTCAGATACCTAGTCAGAACCGAGCGAGTACCTATAGCTCGGTGAGTTCTCTCACGTTAGCACAATGACGCACAGCTTAATCAGGTTACCTATTCTTTTGGTTGCATCGCGAAGCCAGATCCGAGGGTTGAAGCGAGACGGGGCAGGGCTGTCTGGGATGACAGACATACACGTAGATTGAAACGGCGTCGAGAACCAAGACGACAAGCGCTCTGGCTTCCCCGTTTCGTTCGATACGCGGCAAACTCCTGGCCTTACCACGTTTCGACAAGTGGACGCATGGGGCGGCCGCCGAGTTCCATGAACCTTGAAGGTCGCGTCGCGAGCGCCAGCTCTCACCCCTTCCCCCTTGTTCCTGTTCTTGGTCTTGTTTCTGTTGCTGTTGTGGTGGTCGCTTGTGACATTTCCAGAGATACTTACCCAACTGCCCCTACACGGGAGTCGTATGCCATGTATTGGCCACGGCATCGAGCATATTGTGGGAGAGCTAGGTACCTCTAAAGCAGCTCGTCTCTACGAGTGCGGGTGTGCAGGCTTGGCAGATTGATCTAGCTATACACGGTAAGTGTACGAGGGACACCCTCCCATTTGCATGGGTTTGCGGATAGATGCAGAGGCATCAGGCGCATTGCCTTCTCCCTCTCTCTTGTTTTTTTTTTCTTGGTTTGTATCGAAAGTGAAGGTCTTGGGTTTGAGGTCCGACGTTGCACGTTGCGCATATTTTGTATGGGTGCCTCAATGTGTTACAGAGATGCGCTTATTCAGACGACCAGGGTTTCCATTGGGCCTCAAGTTCTCCCCAGGCTCTTTCTCAACCCCTGAACCCCGCCTCTTACCCCTGGCTATCTTGGCGTCTTCTTGGCGCCTTCTTCGTATACCATGCTATCTAAGTACAAAGTAGGTTAGGTAAGTAGGTCCCTACACCAGACTATTTCGTACCTGATATGGACGCTATGCAGCGTACATCTAAGTATGTAATAGGGACCTGCGGGTTCCACTTTCGAAAGCGGCTCTTTCAATACGTATTAGGTATGTACACAGTCGTAAGTTACCTGTCTGGAGAGTGAGTTATCTGATCTGAGGCGCTGCGTGATGCAGCGATCGTTAGAGTTTACCGACATGAGGCGAGTACTGCAATAGTGGAGGCTTTTAGTAGGTGTAGCGACAATACTGGTATAGGCAGCCTCATCAGCTCATCCTCCAAAAGGACTCTAACCGCTAAGTCATGCTGAGTCTAACTTCAGCTTTCGAAATGACATTCTAAACCGTTTGGCATAATAGCGGCGACAAGTTACCCGTGACATCAATATTCGGAGCAGTGATACCAGAGGCGACGGGTGCCTCCAATCGCAGCTATGCCATGTGGGAGCTGGCGTGGAACTTGTCAGCGAGCATTGTAGGTCGGGCACCACACAGCTACACTATTTTCAAATGATACAATCAAAAGTCAGGATAGTCATCTTCTTGTGCTTGACATGGTGTGCTCCAGAAGTTGATGACGAGGGGGTAATTCCCTGAAACTACCTACACTAGTACGGTAAGACCAACCTCGACAGGGAACCGGACGTAGCCGATTCCGCTCGTACACCCTTGGAAATGTTTGGAGTGGGCGCGTTTGGCTGTAAACCTGGGCCGGCACACTATAATTAAACTTCAATAAATCGAGTTGTTCATTCACCGCCTATGTGGTAGCTTACGCCTAACCTAGAGAATTAGGTATGGAGCGAGGAGCGTCGGCTACAGAGGTTACCATCCGCTACTCGTGTTGCCGAATTATCTGTGTGCCTACATTGTTTGAACAGCGGTTGGCTATGCAAGCCAAGAACGCACGAGACACAACCTGGAAATGGTGAACGCCTGGGACGAGACTAATGCAGCGCAGACTGGAAAGGTTCTGTTTGGCGTCTATATATGTGTGCTTACATGTAGGTATTCTCTAAGTGGCCACTTCCACTGCCTAATGTGGTGGAGATGATGATGCTGCTTCGGGACCGGTAGTGGCCAAGCCGCATTAGCTATGACGGAGACCGTAACCCCTTCGCAATCCCGCCTGGGGCGATCCGCTCCGTGAGAGGCTGTCAAGGTGATCCGCCTTGCCGTTCTCAACAGAGACCGCACAGGGGACCCGAGTTCCCCGCCATGATGCTACGTCAATAGTCTGTCGGTTGGCATAATTGTCGCCTGGCACCGTAGAGGGCCACGATTCGTATGAAATGAGGGCGCAGCGATGCTTGCCTCTGTGCACTCGTAGCAACAGACAGAAACCCCCAGGCTGGATTTACTCACGAATGCACTATGGTTCTCTCCCGGAACCTGACGTGTCCGGCTCACACTACCACAACAACACATAAGCCGGAGTTTTGAGATCCTATGCATACTATTCCGAGCTCGCGATGCCAAGGACTTGGACCTTATGATATCACCCCTCGCGATGTAATGCGAGATCGCGAACTGCCCATCTCACAATATGCCCCCAGCCACCGGAACCGAGGAAGATCAGCCGTCCGAACTCTGTGTTCCCGAGCCTCAGCGTTCAATGCTGGACTTCGGTAGTGCCTAGGACTGCACAATGGTTATTACACCGAGGCTTCTCAACAATTATGCTTATAGTTAAATCCTCAGCGCTTTGCCCATGTCTATACCTGAATATAAAAATTAACAGTAGCCCCGATCCTTTCGTCACGCACAAGCATAGAAGTGCAATGCAGTGTAAGTGTAGTACCTTTTTAAAATCAACCAGTTCCTTTACGTCCCACCATTTCATCTGGAGGGGAGTTTTCCCCATGCCCTGCCACCTTCTATTAGCCACGACTGGTGCACGCTATAGATGCACGAACGATTTCCTAGGTCATCGCTAATCTACCTAATGAGCTCACCTATGCTGTTGGTACGGGAGATGCCGAGAATGGTTTCATTTTACAGGATGAACAACTCGCCCATAATCCTACTAACGTGGCGTCTAAACCAGGCCGTTGTCACGTGAACCAAGGCAGACTTACGCTCGGTATAAAGTCGCAGGGCTGAGATACTACCCTGCATCCGTGCGTTTCCAAGCGCGGACCCTCCTGACGCTCAAACGCATCCCGACTGATCTGCGACTGCGTCTGTTTCAACCTCACTTTTGAGAACAGCATGCTGCCTAGCCTAAAGAGGGAAACCGGGCAAACGAGTATTGTTAGCGAGGTGCATGGTGCTCATCTAAGTAGTCCAGAGGCAAACGATGAATGGAGTGTTCATATGGATACTAGCTGAGTGTAACTCCGTACTGCACCTTGCCACAGCATCTTCTGAACATTTGAATGTAACACCCTCCCAGAGGCGTATAGTCGCCTAGTCACTGGCCTGGAACTGCCCCAGATCAATGACACAAAACAGGTACCTAGTACTTAACCATGTAAGAACTTGGCACTGCTAGGTCTACGAACCGTGATACTTCATGGCACGAAAATGTAAGCAACGTTGGATAATGACGGGTTGTCAACCGTTTCACTTCTCACGCTGACACCGACCATCCACTGATACATGCAGATGATTAGGTACCAAACAATAAGTTCAATATTCAACTGAGTACAGGGAGGTATTAAGAGGTATGTGCCTACAAGGTACTGGATGTAACCCTATGTAGCCCAGACAATTGAATGGAAACAAAGAGCGGATGCTAAGCGATTGGGTCGGCAGGTCCCGAAAAGGGTCGTTTCAATTGCGGTTCTGGGTCTATGTGTCCTGAAACGGGGTTACGAGGTAGGAGGTAGTGTGCACGAGAAACTGAGGACTTCTTTAAGGCTAAGGGCAAGTAGATTCTAAGGTTCCTATTTTTCAGCCATGGTGGCTGATGGCTTAGGTAATGGAACCTATATACCTGGGTACTTCTGTGCACCTCAGGCTTAAGTACCAACGCCCACGGGTACATCCCAAGGTGCCCTCTGTGGCTCGTGCCTACCAAGCCAGGTTTAGATTAGCCCTAGATTAGCCGGGTCTCCTACCCACCACCTGCCCTCCGTATCGTGAGGTACCTACGTTAGTAGGACACAATCTGCAAACCATCGACACTGAATCGGACATCACCTCCTCTCCCGTCAACACCGTCAAGATGCCGACCCGCTTGAGCAAGACACGCAAGCATCGTGGCCACGTTAGCGCTGGTCACGGCCGCGTTGGCAAGCACAGAAAACATCCCGGTGGTCGTGGTATGGCTGGTGGTCAGGTAAGAAAACAAAATCTCGATCAATATTCAGTCAATCACGACTGCTGTCAATAATTGGGAATGTCGTGATTATTAACTCTCGACTCAACTCGTAATATAGCACCACCACCGCACGAACATCGATAAATACCATCCCGGTTACTTCGGAAAGGTCGGCATGCGCCACTTCCACCTGTTACGAAACCAGCAATGGAATCCTATAATCAACCTCGACAAGGTACTTGCTTCTCTCGGGCTGTCATCATGACAGTTAATCCTCACCACACTCAGGCTAACGTGACTTGATCTAGCTCACCTCCCTCCTCCCCGAGGACGTCCGTGAGAAATACGTTTCCGGCGAGGCAAAAGACACAGCCCCGGTCATCGACCTGTTAAACCTCGGATACTCCAAACTGTTGGGCAAGGGACGTCTGCCCGGATTCCCCTTCGTCGTCCGCACCAGATACGTCAGCAAGCTCGCCGAACGCAAGATCACAGAAGCTGGTGGTGTCATCGAGTTGGTGGCGTAACGTTTCGGGAAATGAGAAAGGAAATAGGGAACTCGGACTGGGGTCATCAAGCATTTGACGGTATTCAGGACGGCCAGGAAAAGAGGCTACACAACCTGCGCTGGAGATCTGGCCCGGCAGACTCTTGTTAGGCTATAGGAAGGCCACGGGAAGAAAAAGCAAGGGAAGATCAATGGGGAGCAAAGAAACCGAATAATAGGTATCAATTATCTTAGTATATTCGGGACGGTTGTTCTGGAACCCTTGCGTGTCTATCCTTTGCCTTGGTAGACGCACAAGGCACAGCCACTTAGCAAGCCACAAGTAGCTTGCCTGTCCGCCAGCCCTGCCTTACCATTTAAGACAATACTGAAGAAGAAGAAAAAATACCTGTTAAGACCAGAGAGCTTAAAATGACCAATCAATTGTTATGATATCGCCTACAATTCCCTAGAAGAGAAGTGTCGAAACAGGGCAGAGTTAGGCCAAATCTCATTGGAGAGATTAGGTTCGCCAGACACCTTTTCGACAATTCTCCCATTTTGGCCCCTGGTCATAGGAACCAATATTGTCCAGTTGGGTGAAAAGGCTCGAAAGAGCACTCAAAACCCTATACCTTCTATCGCACGATGGCCTAGGTAGAGGGTGAGCAATGGATACCGGCGTTACTTATTTTTCACACCAAAGTAACAACGACATACCGGGGGGCAATGTCGTTGATTGGTCGACTCTACGTATTTCGCGATCTGTAGAGAACGACATCATGCTCGTTCGTACAACAAATACAGCCCTTGCCGAATTAACCATCCGATCTTGCGTTCCCCTCCGCGATGTCAATGCAATTTCCGCCATGCCCACAATCCCAGATACTTATCATTATCCTGGTGTGGCGCTAGTATTCGTAGTTTTCGGTAGTGCTGGGTTTCACTGGCCGGAGCCCTCAAAATGCCTACGGTACCTTTTCGTAGCGAAGTATGTATTAGCGATCTCAACTTACCGATGATAATTCTAGCACCGAGGTAATTTAACCCCACATCTGGGATGCTCTGCTCAGCCTGACTCATGTGTTATCTAAGTTTTGCAAGTCCCCCTCATCTTGATTCCTAGTATGCCTTGATTGTTTTGTCATGAACGGTAGACGGAGAGTTGCGCGCATTCATGGCAGCAAGGTAGCTCACAGACCGGTCTCATTATACCGAATCTAAGCGAGTTTCCAGGTCTGAGCTTTCCTCAAAGGGTCGGGGTTCGTGAACGAGAAACAGGGAGGCATATGTCCTATGCGGCATGCCTTATGTCCTGTGAGGCCAAGTAGGCAGGTTGCGGAACTCAAGCAAACAGGAATTCTCGATACCGTAGGCTGCGTCGTGTAAGCTGTACGGCAACATACGGATGGTACAGCAGGCTCGAGCGAACGCGTTTCAACAGGCGACGAATGCCTTGTTTGTCAGACAAAGAGAATGCCGCCACCCGGGACAGGACCGGCAGCGACATGCCATCGAGTAGGACGTGTGCGTTGTCTCTGAAGTCGTGTATCTATCTCAGTAGTCAATATTGCTGGTCAGGCAGGCAAACGTGATGTTGAGAGGACCCGACTGGCTTCGTTCGATTATTGCAAGCTGGGGCCATTCCCACTGTTAAGAATAAGTGTGAGTACGAAGTAGGTATGTAACCTAGGCATGTATCGATGTTAGCTCTAGGTAGATTTTAGCAACGGGCAGTATTTACTAGTAGATTATTCATAGAGTGTCAATCCGGAATGTTTTGTTATACACCGCGAGTTTGAGGTCCTGGAATAAACATATATAGAATGGCCTACCGCAAGTGCGCTTCGGCGTCTTAAATAAAGGTCAGATGGTAACCAGACACCTTCCCTAGGTGTGACAAGGAAGACATACATATACATGTAGGTAGAAACAATGAGGCTTCATTGCATTGGCATAGTACCTTAGGTACTTAGATATATCTACACTACATCTAGAGATGTAGGTAGTACCTTGAACTACATGTAACCCATGGCTACATATGTCCTTACTACCTATTGTCTGTGTCTACCTATCATTACAATGAAGATTATATAGGTACCTCACGAGACTACATGTGGATCAAGTATCGAAGGATGCAACTTGAGTTCCATTGCGGGGAATATACCAGCTGCAATATGGTAAGTACCTGAATATTAAACACATATTGACGTACCTACAGCACTTACATGTATTTGAAGACTTGGCGTAGCTACTACTCCGTACATATACTTGGTAGACAGGTATATACATGTAATATATCATGTAGGTATTACAAGCATGCATATGTAGTCTTCTAAGTACCTATATTGATGCATACATCATTAGAGTAGGTAGGTAACTAAGTTGTATTGACCTAGACATCATGTAGCTATGTCATGTACTTGATTTAGTGCTGCAGAAGCAACGTAACTAGCGAGTAACATGAACACGAACTCTGAGGGCAAGTCTGTACTATTTTGTATATAATGTCGAAGTATGTGGTAAGGTAAGGCTGTTATGAATAGATACCTGATTGCCGGGTTGATATTTCGTTGAGTTAAGCATATTTAGTGTGCTTTTTGCGAAGTAGGTGCGCTTGACTTTTACCAATAGGGTTGTCCTGTCTGGATAGTCTGCAATTGCAGGCCGGTGCTGTCCCGTCCATGACCTCCCTCCTACATTGTTTACCTACCTTATGTACTGAATGTTTATACCTGCCTCCTACCTTACTACCTACCTTCAATGTTATGTAGGTCTAGGTAGACTAAGCAGAAGGAACTTGAAGATAACCTAACACGCTGCATTATGGAGCTGTTCTGTGTACCTAGTATTATAGTACCTACCTACAATGTAGTACTTCGTACTTCTCCTTCCGTTTCTGTAAGTATATCTTCCGCACCTTTTCTTCCTCTTCCCCTGAGAATACACTACTTCGTAGGTACATGTAACATCTCAGTGCTAGGAGTCGCAAACAACATATCATACAATTATCAAGCCCCTCTGTTCCTCCTTCTCGACCACCCAAAGTATTCTCGACTACCAAGATTTAAGGTAAGCAACGCATAGTATTTTCAGAGGTGTGGTATTATTGGAACGTCTTCATCTTGTTCTTTTCTTTCGTCGGGCTGTCCGACCCCCTGTTCCACTCTCGACACGACCCTCGGCCCACACGAAGCAGGCAGCTAGCGACGGTACAAAGCTGTACAGCCCAAGCTACAACTAAACCGGTTCTCAAGGTACACTACATGTACCTCCGCTCTCCAGCGCAAAGGCGGTTGCTTGCGGCTGTTTGCAAGGTTTACAGCCAACAGTGATAAGTATCAACCAACAGTAACACCGCACTACTGCGCTTTCGCGTTCTATATTCGATGCATCAGTACCTTCTCTGCTTCCAAGTGGAAGTATAGCATTCAGGCCCAAGGCTTATGGGACTTCCGTGCGTGCTTATTATTAGATTCGCCTACGAAGTATGTCGCTGGTTGATCTGAGGCGAAATAGGTACCTAGTACCTCTTAGCTCCAATTGATAGGACGCCATATTGTAGTGTGCTTCGTACTCCGGTACAACCTGGCAGGCACGTAACCCGCGTTGCTCGTGTCTCGATTACCTAATACAAAGTAACGCTTTCGCACTTCCCTCACTATCTCACCCCACTCTCTCAACCGTGGCCAATCATGTGTGTGCGCCCACGCCCCGCTGATTTTAAATACTTTTTGGGTACCTTGTTCGGGGGGTGCCAGCCTATCACCGCTGTGAGAGAGCACTATCCTCAGCAGCGGCTGCTGATCGCATTTGGGAGGCCCATTGATTGATTTGTTGGTCTTACATCATTTCCATTCCTCCTCGACAACAATCCAATCCGTCTACGTAGTCGATAGAATCGCCGCTGCTCTTTCTTTTTCTTCCTCCTTTGTCTCCGGCATTCTTTGGACGAGTGACATTTGCCTACCTTAGGCGGTTTATTAATGCTGGCGCCGTCTCACGTGGCTGACGCACCAATCTCGCAGGCATCTGTCTTGCAACTCGCGATATACTTCTGAACATCCTCTCAGCTCGTACAGCAGTACAGGCTACAGTATCTGTACTCCCTAGCTTGTCCACGGTACCTACATCCTTTTCCTGCCGCCACCTCGGTCGCGACAATACAAGCTGCTCTTAAGGTACAGTACTGTACGGTACTATACTTCATAGACCCCCACCAGGTTTGCGAGTACACGACGAGTACAACACAGGGCCAGGACGTGCCAGGACCACAGACTAAGATCAAAGCACGAAAACGCCAAGGCACGGCCGGATACCTAGGAAGTGGTGCGCTTGATCGACCCGAGCAAGTGACCCAAGCAAGCGCGGCGCCCAAGAAAAGTCCCTTTCTTTGCCCGCAAATTACCGGCCATATTGTTGTCCGCTCCCAACGACAAGACAAGTCCGAGTGACAGGCGGTGTGAGTGCTTCCCTCAGGTCATTACCTACCTACTTCTGCCTCCCATTCGTGTCTTTCTTTGCTCCCTTCTCCACAGTACCGCACAGTGTAATACAGTGTCTCACTGTGTCACACTCCTGCCTGACCAAACTAACCGCTTTTTTTGCCCCCTGTTCTCCCTTCTCCTCTTTAGGGCCCCACTTCGCCCCATTTCCTCCGATCAGGGTTTTTTTTATGTTTTTTTTTTTCCTCCCACACCCTGCCCCTCCCCGCCCCCCCAGTTTGCCTCTGCCCATTCCTACCTTAATCATTTCTCCCATCCTCGCCCGCCCGTGACCTTGTCTACTTGTCCACTTCGTCTCCCTCTTTTTCTACTCGGGCGCTACCTCGATCTACTTTGCATGCACCCGCACACGCGCACGATATACACTACACTACATCCGCAAAAAAATCTACTTTAGAATCTACTTTCGCGTGGTGTTTGTGTCTTACTGATACTCGATCCCCCCAGGACCACTGCTGCGGTCCCATCCTTCCAACCAGGTACTGTACTTCCCATCTCTCTCCTCGATTCTCTTCTCCCTATACCACACCGATACCTCTCCCTACTACTTTCTCGTGTACCCGTCCATTTCCCTGCGCATTCCACCGGTCCCAAACCAACAACGAACCAACAGTACGCCCTCAAGCATTTCATTCCGCGCAAAGTACCAACCAACAACGCCCAACATACCCATACCCACCCTCTGTACCCTGACTTTTATATCCTATACAAGCTACGGTGTACCTGCAACCTCCCCCATCCTTCCTGATTGATTCCTGGCTGAGTATATGTCGTGTTTGTACTCTGGTTCTAACCGTCCTGCTCTAGTTCACGACCAAGTTACGCCGTCCCCTCGAGCGTCGTAGGGTACCTGCTCCTGCTACCTTATCTGAACTTTGTTTCTCGTCTGATCTGCTCTTCCTCGCGCCTCCTCGACGCGCTGTGCTTGTTTCAAGTCACTTGCCTCACTCGACTTTCTTCGCTACCGCGTCGGCCCGTCGTGTCCGCTCTCACGGGCGCAGCTGTTTCCCTCAATCCAAATCGCGCATCACTGCAATAATTGCCCGTAAGTGCACTTTTGCTTCTATTGTTGCTGCTCGTCTTCTCGTTCTTTTACCGCTTCAAATATGCTGGTTTCCTGCATCATCCGTTTCTCGACCTCATGACGCGTGTCGAGCTTCGCTCTATGCACCTATCACGACATGCACCTAGGCCCGTGCACCACTCCCCACTATCCACTATGTACAGCTGTAGCATCCTCGCTACCTCATCCTGCAATCATGTATCCGTCCTTGTATCAACGTATCTACTCTACCCTCGTGCCGCCACATGCACACCAATTCCCGCCTACAACCTAACTAGTTGTGCTGTGTATGGCTCTTCATGTTGCCAATTGGCCTACCACATACCATCTTCTACATTCCCAATCCGTCCTGGTCTTCGTTCTTGGCGACCAGAGAATGAAGTCTCATCCATCTCATATGTCTTCCTCCCCTCTATCTCTGCGGCTTGGGACCATATCCATCCATATCTTCTATGATGGATGAAATTTCTCCTTGTTCGTCGTTGTCAATATCGCCAACCTTTTCAGCTACTTGAGTACAGCCTTGCATTCCCTTTATTTTTCTTGCCTTCCGACTGTTGTATCATACGGATCCCCCCCCCCCCCCCCAATATACTATGTTCTCTCGTCGTGTGAGTCGCTTGGATGTATTGAGCTGACACTAGTTTGTGCACCACAGATCATGCAGCAGTGGCAGGTCGGCCCTGTGCCTGAGTACCTCTACGGGTCCACACAACATCCTAATGAGATGCAGTGAGTACTATCCATTCTTTTTATACCTTGTTCAACACCATGCATGACTTCTTCCACTGCCAAGGCCGAAGTTGAGTGCAACACCTGCCAGTTCCCACTGCTTGTCTCCCTTTTGGGCAATGATTCTATACGTCTTGCTGTGTTCCCCTGGTCCCTGGATGGCCCGGTTCAGCTGCTCTAGCCTTACCCGGAGCCATACATATACAAGTCTACCTGAGTGCATCTCTGTCACTACCCATATATACTCTATCGGAAGGGACACCTCGGGTCTTGGAAAGCATGCTTCCCAGAGGTTGAGACCAGGTCCACTCCTTTTATCTGCCAGGGAGCCGGGATCTGATGAGAGCCTCATACCCGTTGCTAGAGATGATTCAAGCAACCTTGCCTTTTTACGACATTTACTCATGTTATTGGCGCTCTCTGTCGCATCCTGACGGCCTATATACTGCATCATAAAACACGTTGCAGCTTTGTTGGCCATTCGATCTTCGTCATATTGTCCAGTATACGCTTGGCTTGTCATGCTAATATTGTACTGTAATGTAGCACGACGCATTCATATCAGCCTGATATGTCGCGGCGGAACGAGTTCGCTGGTTATGCTACGCCAGGCCAGAACCCCGCCACGCAGCCTCATCAGCAACATGGCCAGCAACATCATCAGCAGCAAGCGCAGCACGGACAACACCAGCCGCATCAGGCTCATCCGGCGCATGCTCAACACGGCCAGCATGCGCAACAGCAGCATCAACACGCCCAACATCAGGCACAGCCCCAACATCACCAGCAGCACCACGCGACGCCTGTGCCGCCGCCTATCAACCTTTCGACGACAGCCACAGCATCCACTCAACAGCAATCCACGCCCACTCAGACGCCTGCTCAGCCTGCTTCCCGCGGTCGCAAGAGGCCAGCCCCTGGTCACCAAGCTGGGCAACAGCCTCACCAACCGGCTCACTCACAGCCGCACGCGTCTACCCCAACTCCGGCGCCTGCCACTGCTGCTACACCGGCTGCAGCAGCTTCAGCCCCAATGCCCACTACCCCCGCCACTGCGGCTACGCCTGTGCCTGCTCCATCAGTCGCTCAGCAGACGCCTGTCCCTGCGCCGACTCCCGGATCTGATGGCCCGGACACGCCTTCTCAACCCCCTCCAGTTAAGAAGAGTCGCACGAATACTCCCTGGACGCCCGCCGAGGAGTTGAGGCTGAAACAGATGCGAGACGCCGGCAGCAGCTGGGCGGAAATTGCCAAGGTTTGTCTGCCTCTCGAGCTTTACGGTCCAGACGAGCAACTTGCTGACTTGACACGGTTAGACCTTCCCTACCCGAACCGAAGGTAGCGTCAAGAAACACTGGTATAAGGTATGTCTCGACTGCGCGAATCCGGGAATCGAGCCTCTTGAGCTGATTTCACTAGGACATGCACTACGCCGAATTCGCCGAGGATGAGAGCCAAGCTCTTCTCAATGCCATCAAGGACTATGAGAATAACAAGTGGAAGACTATCGGTCAAAAAGTCGGCAAGCCTGCAAAGGTCAGTATATATCCCTGTAACTCGCTCGTTCCTGTATACTAACCTTGTCGTACCATAGGCATGTGAACAATATGCGAAAGAGCATTTCCCTGATCTTTTCGCCACTCCGAAGGCACGCTAAGGCCCTGAGACATGTTTTATGGCTTCTCAGCTCCATACCTTGCTGACAGGCATATTACCCGTAGGAAGCTTAATACACAACTTATGAATGCCACATTAAGGCCCGAGGACTCTTAGACTTGTCCCCCATATAATTACGGGGTGTCCTATACGACTCTGGCCCTATACTTGGTGACGCCTTACGGACCCCTAAGGCTCAACCACGGCAACATTGTTCCCAAACTTTCTGGATCAGTCTACACGCCTGTACTACATCCACGACCCCAGTGTCACGGCTCCATGTCACTGTGCCATCCTTTCGCTACGACTCGACTTGCTTCCCATACTCGCGCACGTTATTCCGGACATACCACCACCATTCATATAGACGCCAAAGATAGGCTATACCACCGCGGATGGTTGATCTCCTTGCCGAACAGGACCAATTCCTTATTTCGAGCTGGTACCAGCTGCACGGACGGTATTACCCATCAAGTGCTAAAACTAAGGGGTTATCGAAACTCAGCAGCCCTGGACAGTACATGCGTCTCCACGCTGCGCTTGGTTTCCCTATCCATAAAAGCTCTTGTTCTTCTTACTGCGTCATACCCACTTGCATGCATGCCGAAATAAGAGCGGGTGGAAGGAGAAAACAATTGTAGAACTGGCCTTCTCCAATTCTTTTCTAATTCTGAGTTTCATAGGACGAATTGTACTTTCATCTCGCCTTATTTGTTACAGTGTCTTCTAGGAAGGGAGATACTTGGAGGGGGAGGTAAGGAATGAGGGAAGTGAGCAAGGATGGATGGATGGATGGGACGGATAGGTGATGGCAGGTGATTGAAATTCGGTTTCCTATTTGTTATCGGCGGTGTTCAGCTCTACATAATTCCAACTAGACAGATCAGTCCCACGGCAGATTAAATGTCATGCTTTTTGCTAATTCGCAGACAAAATACATGGTTCTCACCCGTTAATATATACGTATGCCAAGTTACTTGCTTTTGTTACTGTCACATGTGTTCCTGCAGGAGACGGACTTTTGAGATTTGAAGTGTAAATTCAAGTTAAGATATATGCCTTGCAGCCGTACATGCAGTCGGGGTGTTGTATCCAGTAAACTACCTCATTATTCTTTTCCGCGCTTCACGTATTCATGTGCGGGCACCTATATGGTTGCGCTTACTGAGTTTCGAAAGGTACATCACTTCCACCTCGTCATTGTCCAGCAAACTAGCCCCTGTATTATCACTATAGTGTCCTACATCCCTTGAAGTATGATTGGGGATTCCCGAAGCTGTGGCGCATAACCGGCTCTATACTCTACATATGCATCTCTGAAATGGGTAAATCCGACCAGACGAGATCATAGCACGACTGTCGCTTGCTTGTGGAATAACGTATCAAGTAGTTCGATCTGGAATGACCTGGATATCCCAGTCTCAGGCAATTAGTCCCAGCCCAACTCAGCCGAAGATGGGGCATCCGTTGATAGATGCGATGTCCATGCCATATCATCATATTCCACCTATCAATATCCATGTGTTGCCGACTGGATCATCAAGCCATGGGATCATCAGGCAATGGCGCAGCCACCTCCTATCCCGCCGCGCACACGTATGAATGAACCGAACCATGACCGGCCACCCTACGGGCAACGGCGCAATGGCGATGGAAGGTTCGGCTTCGGCTTCGGCGCTGGCTCGGGCACCATGTATCCCGTAAACAAGAACAGCGGACACCTCAACCCCGGCAAGATGAAATCATCGCTTCTGCCTGCTCAGAGAGAGGTCCTCGCCATGTCGCGTGCGCAGTACCTTGCCTTTTTGCGGGATTTTGCCGCACAGGCAACCATCGGACTGCAGGGTGCCGGCAGCTGGGATAAAAATGGGTGTCGAGGTAGAGAGGCGAACAGCAGCGGCAATGAGAGGCATGAAGAAGGCGGAAATGGAAGTGAAAATTGGGCCTTCCGCCCCGCCGACAAGCTCTCAGTCGGCGTCTGTGTCTTCCGCCTCGACGGCCAGACGCTACGGCCCGTTGTCCTCCTCCTCCGGCGTTCCCCGGCGTGGTGGCGGTGCCGGGTATTCTCGTCTGCTGGGGAATGGCAGGGGGCCGGGGGATGGGAGCTGCCGGGGGGGAAAGTCGGGCACGACGACTTTTGCATCTCAGCTGCCATAGAACGCCTTGTGAGGGAACAGACTGGGCTTAGGGTCACGAAGATTATGGGCATGCTGTCTGATGTTCGCTGGAGAACGGAGTTAAAGGTTCTGCTTTGGGAGGAGGAGGAGGAGGGTGAAGAGGGGAGCGAGAGGGACGAGGACAGCGCCGATGAGAAAATTATGAATATGATCGGGCGGCGGGAGGAGAAAGATGACGGGAATGCATACACTGACGAGCGCAGTGATCACGAGGAGATGGTAAACCATGTCGACTCGAGCGTCAATATGAACTGGACAACATCTGTAAAGAGCGATGGAAGCGGGAGTCATTATAGTGATGATGACCACGGCAACGAGAGCAGAATAACCAGTAGCGGTACAAGGGGGGCGCTCATGATTCCACCGTCGTACGAGCTGGAGATTCTTAGGGTTCGCATCCTGACCGACTCGTCATCGCCGAAATCGTCGCGCCTACCGCTGACGCCGGACACCGGGTCCAGTTTCATCCCGGCACCAGCACCGCTGCCCGGGGACTGGGGCCATGACGAGTATGGCAATAGTGATGGTCACCGAAACGATAACAGGATCAGCAATGACCATGGCCACAGCAGCAGCGACGACAACAGGTACGATAATCACCGCGGGAAGAAGTACGACTACGACAACGACAGCCAAAGCAACAATGTCCAAAACACGCGCGCCTACACCTACGACTCTCACTCGGACCACGACATGTCACTGAAACCAGCCCCCCTTAGTCTCCCGCCGCGAGAAGGGATGATACACCGCTCCGCGACGGCATCCTCGACGACGCTACCCGAGTCTCTACTCTCGCTACAGCCGCGGGCCCGCAGCTCGCGTCGCAACGCGGCCATCATACCGTACAGGATGACGCGCAGGGAGTGGGTGCAGCTCAACTTCACAGTCCTCGTGGACGAGGAGCCGCCGGACGAGGAGCCCCTGCCCGGGTTCCTGGAGAGGTATATTAATGGTCATAAATATGGTTATGATGCCGGCGGCGGTGCTGGCGGCGGTGAGAGAAAAGGGGGTGCGGATGAGGATGAGGGAGAGGGAAGAGGAGACGGTGGGGATGAAGAAGGAAGTGAGGAACAGGAGGGAGGAGGGCAAAGACAAGAACGGGGACAGGGGAAGTTATATGAGCATGACGCTCTTGAGTGGGCGACTTGCGCCCGGGTCGAGAGTTTGCCGATGAGCGAGGATCTGAGGCGTGTCATTTTCGAGGGCTTAGACTGGATGGGAGGCTTGACGGGGGGGTTCTTCTAAGGGGGATATATAGATACCTAAAGTATACTATATAGAGCCCAGATAGGTCAGGCACCTTCAATTGATACAGAGGGCACCCCTCCACCTATTTTTGCTGCTGTTTTTCGCAAGAGAAGTACTACCTACATACAAAATAGTCAAATACAGGCCAAGAAATGCTTCAAATAAAAAATAAAAAAGAGCAATAGAATATAGGGCATGTTATATATATAAAAATAACGATAAGGTAAAATTAACTATTAATTGTTATATGTTATAGAAGGTGTCTGGTATACTAAGTACTTCTTTGAAATTATATTTACTCTTTCTTATAATTATACTAAAATAGGGTTAAATATAGAAGGATAAGTAGAAGAAGTATTCTCTGTATTAGTTTAAGGTGCCTAATTTATCTAGGCTCTTTATATATACGTATGCTTGTTATTTTTAAGCCTAGATAGGTTAAATACTTTTAATTAATATAAAAAGCACTTTTTTACCTATTTTTGCTGCTATTTTCTATAAAAGAAATACTACTTATATATAAAACAGTTAAATACCGGTTAATAAAGCTTTTAAATAAAAAATAAAAAAAAGCAATAAAATTAATATAATATACCTAAAGGTATAATTATAATACTAGTAATTAGTAGTAATTAAATTTATAAAAAAAAATTTAAACTTTATAAAAATAGCTTATAAAGCTTACTTTTAAAGTAAAGCTTAAAGTTTTACCTTATTTAATTTATAATTAATACTATTAATAAAAATGCCTTTTATTAATATATATTAAAAATATAAAGCATATTATATATATAATTATAAGCTTTTTTTTTTATAAACTATATTTAAATAATTATATTAATATTATTATTTATTTAGTATTATATTTATAATATATAAAAAAAAAGTATAAAGCTTTTTTATTTTACAAAATAAATTAAACTTAATATATATAATTATAATAATAAATTATAATTAATTATTAATTATTATATACTATTAAAAGGTATTTAATATATTAAGTATTTTATTAAAATTAGTTTTACTTTTTTTTACAATTATATTAAAATAAAGTTAATAGTAAAAAAATAAGTAAAAAAGGTATTTTCTATATTAATTAAAAATATTTAACCTATTTAAGCTTTTATTTTCATTATTTTTGCTTTTTTTTTTATAAACTATATTTAAATAACTATATTAATATTATTATTTATTTAGTATTATATTTATAATATATAAAAAAAAAGTATAAAGCTTTTTTTATTTTATAAAATAAATTAAACTTAATATATATATATATATTAACGGTAAATAATTAAGCCTTTATATTTATATAATTATTATTAAGTTATTATACTTTAAATATAAGTAATAATATTATATATATAATTACTTATAAAAACTATAATATTAGAAATTATATAATTAAATTTATTTTAATATTTATAAAATAAATTAAATATATAAATACTAAGTGCTAATTTAAGTACTTTAAGGTTAAAATAATAATACTTAAAAAAAAATGCTTATAAGTTTACTTATATAATACTTATAAGATAATATAGTGCCTTATATATTAATATAATTATTTAAAAATAGTTTTTTTTTCATTAAGTATTTATAATATATAATCATGAGAGTGTTTTACTTAATAAACATGTAAACTTAGTTATCTTACTTAATTATCTTACTTAGTTATCTTACTTAGTTATCCTACTTAGTTATCTTACTCATTTATCTTACTTAGTTATCTATTGCTGCAGACGAGAACCTAATGCGAATGCGGGACCCTTAATGCAGGAAGCTGACGCAGCGAGTCATATGTCAATCCGACCTTATTCTGGCAGGTAATTATGTTTTAAACCTAGGTTGTTCAAGGGTTTTACTCCAATAAAACGAACGCTTTATTGTTGTCTGTATACTGCATAGGTCGGGACTACCGGAAAGATCCATAAAACAATAAACGCCGCTCTCTCTCTCCCCTATATACCTCGACACGGGTTATATAGCACAAATAATCGCTTGTAGCTTGGGCGATCCCCTATAGTAAGTGGGCAGATGCTACATATATATTTGATAGCTAAGTTACCTCGCATGTATGCTACCATTCGCATTTGGACTCGTACCTAAATCAAGCATTTTTCTACCAACCTTAAGGCAGGTACTAGTACCGAGATTACGCTACCTCATGCTGGATCTACAGTAGGTAGTGTAGAGATGTAGTTAAAGATGGGCAAACTGGTGTAGGTGGAGCCACTTGTCAGGGAATACGAGATTTGACATCTGCTGCGCCATCTTCGTGGAAAAGGGTGTACCTAACCTACCTCCTACACTCAAAGTACCTACATATTTTTATACTACCTGCAGGCTGCATGTAAGGAAGCAGGAGAACGGACGCTATCCTGCTCCCTCTGGGCTCGCCATGGATGTATATCTGGGGTCTCATGTGTCTACAAGTACGATGTATATGTACCTATGTAACAGGCTACCATGCACCTACTCGAGTATGCAGACAAGACGAGGTCAGCATACCCCTGCTCACCCGAGAAGCCCGTGCACTGGTAGGTATCTTGGGCTTACTTGGTACAATTGACCAAGTATAGGGCCTACTATACCACCTAACCTTGCAATTCAAATAACTTTTCAACCAACGGTCGCAAACAAGTGCATCTAGCATCAAAAAATACAGCAAAATTCAATAAAAAATAACATATAGTATTCTTTATTTTTAAATTAATATTTAAAAAGTTATTTCAATTATAAGATATTGTAAAATTAAGTAGAGTAAAATATACTAGATAAGCTAATCAAAGGCTGTTAAATTGGGGCTTCCTTTGTACCTTTGTACCTATTGTAAGTAACAGTTCCACCTAAAATACCAGCCAGTGCACGGGCTTCTCGGGTGAGCAGGGGTATGCTGACCTCGCCTTGTCTGATTGCTCCACCTACTCGACACACATGCAGCTGAGATCAATTCAACATGAAGTACATTGGGTACCTCCAGTAGAAGGTTGTACGGATGTACCTGCAGCTTGCCTACTCCGGCAGGTCGATCTCCACAGATCACTTCTGTCATTGAAGGCAAGTACTCTGATGGTGGAGACATATGTACATGTTCCTATAGGCTACTTTAAGTAAAGCTCAACGTCAACAACTGTCTTGCATGCATGTACATATCTATACTTTGACCTATGTACCTCATACGGCCCGACCCCTAGGAGGTACCCATAGTTGTTGTTTATTTCCATTCCTCCTCTTCTCTCTTCTCTCTTCTGTCCTCTCTCTTATATCTATTAGTTAGGTACGAAGTTTGTTGACAACAACTCGAGCGTATAGTCTCCTACCTCTCGTTTTAGCGTCTTGGTCTGTTCCAGCCGGGTTCACTATAATTTCGATAGCAGATAGCGTCAGGGCAATAACAGCCAAGGCCATGATCGTGATCTAATGCCTACATGTACTAGTGTAAGTGTACACAGGTAGGTACCACGAAGTAGGTATACCTCTGCTACTTGTCGGTTATGGTGCTAGGGAGTGGTCAAAGCTTGATGTCCTTGTCATAGCGTGAGTCTTCTGTTCCCGACTCGTCGCCCTGGTCCAACTCTTCCTTTAGCATACCATTTTTCGGGCCTCGAGTGGTTCTCGTCAATCGTTTCAACCCAACCAACAAACACACACGCAAGTCCGAGACAGAGAGAGGAGTACTGTTCCGTACTGCTGTGCACTACTCGGCTTGATCCTCTCGCTTATAAAAAAACATCTTCGTCGACGGCATCCATTCCTCGGACGATTAGGCGACCAACACGTTCGAAACCTCTGGCTTTGATGATTTGGATATAACGCAGCATACAACATCTCGAAGCCCGGCCGCGCCGTCTTATCCGTTAAAAGCCCGTTGTTTTCAATAGCAAATCAGCACCTATCGCCTCGGTCAATCCCTCGCTCGGTCGCTCGTCTCTCGCTCAGCTGCCGTATATACTATTTGCCTAGACCTAGACTAGACGACAACCCTCCCAACTACGTAATACTATAATAACAACCTTCATATCTCCTTGATTTTTTGGCCATCATGGTGCGATCGGTCTCGACCCTGGCCGCCCTGGCCTGTCTTGGCGCTTCCGTCGCCGCTCAGTCCCATCCGACTTGTTCAATAACACAGAAATGTCCCGAAGAGGCTCCTTGCTGCTCTCGTACGTCTTGTCTTGTCTTGCCGAGCCCTACGTCTGAATCCCCCCGCCTTTCGTTTGTCGCTAACATGGATCACGCATGTAGAATATGGGCAGTGTGGTGTTGGTGCTTACTGCCTCGGCGGCTGCGATCCCCGCATGTCGTTCTCTCTCGATGCTTGCGTGCCCGCTCCGGTCTGCGAGGATAGGACGATGCCCATGACAGACACGAGTCGCATCGTCGACGTAGGCAAGTATCTCGGCGACTCTTCCAAGGCCGATTGGGTGGCCCAGGGTATCCCTCTCACATTCAACGACAACGTCATTCTGACGATGCCGCCTAACTCGGTCGGGACCGTTCTGGCTTCCACCGTCTATATGTGGTACGGAAACGTCAAGGCGAGGATGAAGACTTCGAAGGACGCCGGCGTAGTGACTGCCTTCATCCTACTAAGTGATGTGAAAGACGAGATTGATTATGAATGGGTTGGTACGGAGCTAGATATTGCCCAGACCAACTTCTACTTCCAAGGCATCCCGAATTGTAAGTGTTGCATCTGTTCGCAATTTTCTGGTACGCGTGCCAGACGCTAACATACGTAGACCATAACTCGGGCAACATTACTGGCGTTTCCAATACCAATACCGAATGGCACGAATACGAGATCAGGTGGACCCCAGACAAGATCGAGTGGTATCTTGACGGCGAGCTTGGACGCACGCAGCTGAAGTCGGACACGTGGAACAAGACGGCAAACCAATGGGACTTCCCCCAGACGCCCGCTCGTGTCCAGCTGTCCATCTGGCCCGGAGGCGCCGCATCGAATGGCAAGGGAACCATTGACTGGGCGGGTGGCCCCATCAACTGGGATAGTGATACCATCAAGAAGGACAAGTACTACTACGCGTCTGTGGGCGAAGTTAGCATCGAGTGCTACAAGACGAGCTCGGCGCCAGGCACGAACTCCGGCAAGAGCTACACGTATAACAACTGGTTGGCGACAAACAACACCGTCATCGACGGTGACAAGGACACTGTCCTCAAGTCGCTTCTCGGGTCCGGCCTGGACATGGATGCCGACTACCCGAAGACGTCGGGAGCGCAGACTTCCCAGGAAGTGATCCCCGGCTTGAGCGGCGGCGGTGTCGGTACCAATGGTCAAGCGGCTGGCGATGCAAACGGCGGCAGCAACTCTAACAATGGTGGTGGCGGTGGCAGTGGCAGTGGTGCTGCCCCGCCGGACGGAGGTTCGAGCGACTGCAACAACGGCTTCTCACAGGACTGCAGCGCGGGTTCGAGCGGCAACACCAAGAACCAGGGTACTCGACAGGAGCATGTACTAGGGACCAGTGCGTTCGCCGCTCTCGTCGCCGTTGCGGGCATGATCTGGCTATAGGTGCATTCGCGTGGGCGAGGTGGATTATAATGGGATAAAAAAATGCCAACTTTGACCTCTATATATATATATATTATAGCACGACAGTTCGACGGAAAGCAAAGCTGTTTCTCTCGTTCTCGCCGACTTATCTGTGTGGTTGGAGGCGACTTACTCTTGGAGACATGTGGCTGGGATACGACTGTTGGTCATGTCGAGTTTTATCGGGTACGGGTGCTAATGGCTACAATGCCGTCCATTCCTTCTCAGGCAAGCATGATATACATTGAGTGCTAGGAATAATGAGATACTTTGTCACGAAGCTTTGCGGTGCAAGTGAGAGTTGGGCGAAGCATCTGGACGGGATTTGAGGTTTCCGTCTTGGTGATGTAGACAACTTAACCTACATGGGGCAATCTAGGTTGGATGATAGGTAGCATTATGCATGCAGTGGGTACCCGTTGCGCATGCTTGTGAGTTCGAGGTATGACCTGACGTAGGGACATTCTCGTGGGGATGCGGATTACCTATAGTCAACTACTGCCCACTCGAGCCGGCAATATACTCGGACTGAGATATGTAGTACGTGCAATGGGATGGAGGTATCCGCCGGCTTTACGCCGTGCGATATGAGAGAGATATGAAACGTGCGGCTCGAATAGGTACGTACGAAAGGATGAAGGTCGGAATCTATCTAGGTAGTTATCCCATTATCGTATGAGTATCCTGTAAGAGTGAACGGGTGTCGCCCCTTCGGACCCGAGCGAAGCAGGCTGTTGTCGGAAATTCATTGTTGGCTGGCCTGCCTTGCTTGCATTATGGTTACTTACTTGCTTGCTTCTGCATGCATCCCTTCGGTACCTGAGTGTAAAACCTACATGTAGGTAAGTTAGGAGTGTAATACCTGATTTGGGCTACCTGGTTGGCGGAGATGCAAAGCGGCGTCTTGTGATAGGTAGGGTTGTTTTACCTCCTGCGGCGTAGCGGGCCGGCGCTTAAGCTCATGAGGCTGAGGCTGGTCTCCCGAGGCCGGATTCACGGTAAGTAAGTAGTATGGTAAGTTACCTACCTACCTTATACTTGCTTTCCACATAGCTCTGCCAGCACTAAGGATGGATGATGGAAGAGGGCTGAACTTCGCATCGCCATGTTATCTGTATAATGCGTTCTTCTTGATCTTTCTCCCCATGGTCCCCCTAGGTGATAGGGAGGTACCTAGGGTAAGGGAGATAGAGATGCAAGGTGTAGGTAGATAGATAGAGATGCAAGGTGGTAGGTAGGTAGTTGTTGGTTTCGTGTTAAACATCTTGTGCCTGTGCTCCGACCTATCACCTACCTGACCCCCGACTTATTTGTCCCGGGCTGCTGGAAGCCTCTAAGATCCTATCGATTGATGCCACCAAGCCGTGATGCGACATACATGAGCACGAGAAACTCTGGTCGAAAATGCCAAGAACATGGCCAGGTGCATGTCTACACCGCGCCTTGCCGCATGGTCAAGATATACCCTACGGTGCTACCTATGTATCCGCTCCTAGCCAACCAATCTATTACAAAGCACAGATATTAAGTAGATGCCTAGGTACTTACAGGTATGATTGTATACGTCTGGGCCCCTGGATGTGACCAACCAGCGTCAAAGGACTCAAGGTACGAAGGGGGACGAGAATGAAGGGCTAACGAGGGCCTTAATTTGAGGAGCAATGCGTACGGATGAAGGTGCACAAGCAAAGGCGACACATCCCTGCTTTCTTTTTTCTCTAAGCCAGGGGCACATGATCGAGCTTGGACGAAAGATAAAT
This sequence comes from Nemania serpens, assembly GCA_022578855.1. Taxonomy (NCBI): domain Eukaryota; kingdom Fungi; phylum Ascomycota; class Sordariomycetes; order Xylariales; family Xylariaceae; genus Nemania; species Nemania serpens. The sequence goes on from MU396687.1 coordinate 144,119, forward strand.
ACCTGGCCCAGGTCTCTTCCTACAGTAGGGTAGCCTTCTCGTAGATCATCGTCACTTTCACTTCTGCTCTCATCACCCTCCTTCACTCTGTGCCTCGACTGGGTACTGTCTATCCTCACTATAACAACTGTGTTGTTCAGTTTGATATCTGCTCTGCTGTGCATAGCATCTCTGTCTGGTAAGTGGGCAACGATTCTCTCTCGAGTTATTACTCGTCAAGGCGCCTGTTGCTAGGTAATAATACTAACAACAACAACAGCCACCACTCTAACAAATCATTATCCAATTGCCCGGCGCGATTCATTCATTATTTCGCTCCCGTCTTTCCTTATTCGCCTCAGTCGAACAAGAACACGTTTGTTTAGGCCACTTCAAGCCGTTTCTTTGTCCTTCGCAAAGAGAACAACAAGTCATTCTCTGGATCTACATAGAATCGTCAACTGGTTGACTATTCAAAGCCACCGCTCTTTCAGCACCAACCATTCACTTGATCACTATAAAACAGCATACACCACGGTCTCGTACATCTGACTTGCTCAGATTAGCGAACTGCGTTACCAAAAGGTATATATACTTCACCTACCAACTTACATCCAGCTACCTACCTACTACTATCTATCTGCATAACCCCACTTTACTTACCATTTCCTTTATAGAAGATAAATCAACAAACAGACCGAGAACATCTACAAAGCATCAGGATGCTTCGAACACTCACCACCCTCATCACACTCGGCAGCATGGCCACCGCAGCGCCGTCGTCCGCCATGCCTCGCGCCGCAGAGACACACAACCTCATCATCGGCGGCCCTGGCCAGATCGCGATCGCTACGTTCGACGGATCCGCCTTCACCATCACCGGCCAGCACCTCCAATCCGGCCGCGTGCCCAGCTGGATGCGCTACAAGCACTCCACCAACGCCCTGTACGCCAACAACGAGAACGCCGACGACATCGACGTCTTCGACCTCAAGTCCTCGGGACCGACCCCCACCGGGTCCGTCAACGGGTCGTCGGGCGTCGTCTTCCTCGAGTTCAACAAGGACCAGACCCGCATGGTCGGCGCCGGCTACGCCAGCGAGAACCTCGATGTCTGGGACACGTCGGCCGCCGGCGCGCCGAAGCTCATCAAGACCGTCAAGATCACGGGTCCCCTGGGTCCCAAGCAGTCGGCTCACCACCCCCACCAGGCCATCCTCGACCCCACCGGCCGTTTCATGGTCGTCCCCGACCTCGGCGGCGACCAGCTCCTCGTCCTGCGCCTCCAGGACGACAAGTTCGACATCACCAACGCCGTCACCCTCTTCCCGGGCGCCGGGCCACGGCACGGCAGCTTCATCGGCGGCGCCGGCAAGACCTTCTTCCTCGTCGCGTGCGAGACCAGCAACCTGGTCGTCCTCTACGAGATCGGCTACAACGACGCCCAGGGGATCACGTTCAAGTGGATCTCGGAGCAGCCCACGTGGGGCAACGGCACGCCCAAGAACGTCACCACGGCCGCCGCGGGCGCCATCCTCGTCTCCGCCGACCAGAAGCACGTCTACATCTCGAACCGGCTGACGGGCGACGACGAGGACAACATCGCCCACTTCGCCTTCGCCGCCGACACGCAGGTACTCACCTTCCGGGACCGCTTCACCACCACCGGCGTCCAGCCCCGCAGCATGGCCTTCAGCGCCAACGCGGAGCAGGACATGCTCTTCGTCGCGAACCAGGGCGGCAAGAACGGCCTCGTGGCCTTCAAGCGCTATGCCGCCGACGGCAGGCTCTCCGTTAACCCCGTCGGTGTCATGGAGTACGCCAAGCTCGTCGCCAAGGGTTACGAGACCTCGGCGAATGTCGGCCCGCAGTTCGTCACCGCCTACCTCGCCTAGATGGATGGACAACGGATGGATAGATAGATAGATGGATGGCCGGCGCGGCGCGATTGAAAAAAGAGCGGGGAGAGACGGCATGGGTTGGCGTCTTGGCCCTCTTAGCATTGGCGGATAGAAACGCGCGGCATCGTGGCCTGTAATGAATTGAATTCCTTAGCTTTAACTTCTTTGGCTTCCCCGGTTCTAGACTTGTGCATTGTATTCCTGTCGGTCATCATAGTAGGAAGATGAGACTAGGTAATAACTTACGTGATTAAGCCACTGCGGTTTTGCGTGGATCTTCACTGGATTGCCTAGGTCAATTTCCAACGCCCCTGACTGCAAGATATGAACCAGGTAAGGGTTCTACTGTGCGCAGTGATAATAACATAGTAATGCTAGCAGACCGCGTATCAAATATCCCCGGAATTAAGTAAGTATTCTCTTACAAATGCCATTGATTCTCATCAATCTCTCTGGCTTGGGAAGGAAAGTGGCTGTAGGGTTCAACAAGACATACCTGGCCAACTAGTCCTGGCTCGGCCCGCATCAAAGGTCAACAACAAAGGTCGCTCCTTTGCTCTTGGCCTGCTACCCACTAGCTAGGTACTTAAATAGGTAGGTAGTTTATTCATCTAGAAGTGCTGTTTTTCCCCCTTTAGTACAAAGTCTTACGAGGATTAAAAAGGTACAAAAATTAACTTGAAAATTACTTCGGTTTAAAATAATCAAGGGAGAAAAACCAAGAAAGAAAACAAATCGACACCTCTGAGATTCGAACTCAGGCCCCCGAAGGGACAGGATTAGCAGTCCTGCGCGTTAACCACTCCGCCAAAGTGCCTTGTTCTGTGGTTCTTGTTTAGTGATTGTTAGTTTATTACTATATAGGCTTAGTAGAGCCTGGACATTTGCCTTGAACCCCTTGTGAACACTTGGCACTCTCCACTTGTCCCCGCGTGTCACACCACAATCCCGTGGCTTATTTCCCCCGCGTTTTGTTGGCTAACCCAGAAGCCTGCCCTAGCTACATGTAGGCTGTAGCTATGTAAGTAGGTACAGGATATGTTTTTGCTTTTAGTTAGTTTAAAGTTGTACAGGACGACTGTCCAGGATTCAACCAACATTTATTCCTTTGTGATGAATGCCGCTAGATATTCTACAATTTAGATATTTCGGCTAGTATAAAGCAGCTACTCGGTCAGCCGGGTATTTTCACGTGTAAGCCGGAGCCAAGCAAGCCGGATACCTTGTTGAAGCCGAGTTTGTATGCCCAACCCCCTCAGCTAGCTAGCATGGCCTTCCTCTCCAAGCTACCTATGTTGATAGGCGGGCATTGCGGCTAAGGTTTCTATGTCTGGCGTTGTCTAATCTAACGAGATATACAAAGTAGCACGTTAATAACAACAACAAGACAACTGCAGGCTATCGGCGTGGTAACGATACTCACCCAAGAATGAGCGGCGACGCTTCCTCTGCCCCCGAGGGCGCGGGCATCATCGACCCCAAGTCGGACCCCCAGTACATCCAATTCAGATGTCTGCCGTCCGGCGGTCAGCTCAACCGGTGGTCGCATATCATCACAAGAGGACATGACTTCCCCGCCTCTCAGGTATGTAGCTATAACCAACTCTCAATATGGCGTACCGTTCGGAACCTGCCCAGGGAGGGTCTTCAGTCGTCTTCGGGAAAGACGATACATCTAGTCAATTGCGAAGCTTAGACATGAGGGAGCACTCGTAATAACAATGTGGCACACAGGCTATGCTCTATGGCGCCGGCGTTCCGAATGAGGACATGATGAAGAATGCCCCTCACGTCGGTATCGCTACGATATGGTGGGAGGGAAACCCCGTAAGTGCACTTGATGAAGAGCCAGAAGAGACTATTATATGCTTATTGGGGGCAACACGACTAATAACTCGCTCTGGTCAGTGCAAGTAAGCACATGACTGACTACCTATCACCTTTACCGTATCGTTGATATGTACATACGCAACTATCGATCGTCACACTCACCTGCCCAGCACCCATCGTAAGCCTAGCCACTTACCCAAGTCATCAGAGCAAATCTGACAAGTCTAGTCCTCGAATTCGGCAAGATCGTGAAAAGAGGCGTGGAGAAACAGAAGATGCTCGCCTGGCAGTATAATGCCGTCGGCGTCTCGGACGCGATTACCATGGGTGGCGAAGGTAAGAGGGCCTGCTCACTCTCTCTACTATGTCGTATTTTGCTGACGAAGCGGCCAGGAATGCGCTACTCCCTACAATCCCGCGACTTGATCGCCGACAGCATCGAGACCGTGACTTGTGCTCAACACCACGATGCCAACATTTCCATCCCGGGGTGCGACAAGAACATGCCGGGCGTCATCATGGCTGCTGCTCGACATAACCGCCCGTTCATTATGATCGTAAGCTTGCTTGATACGTTCAATTAGCGATTTGCTTTAAACCCAACCCAGTTTTCTGAGCAGAACCCGCTTGGATAAGAGAAAAACCAGCGGAAACGCCGGTGAATCCGCACGAGGCGATGGTTAGGCGCTGACGGTGAATATCGTAGTACGGCGGGACAATCCGCAAGGGTTATTCGAGCCTACTGGAACGCGATGTGAATGTCAGCACCTGCTACGAGGCAGCAGGTGCTTTCGCCTATGGCACGCTCCACGCCAAGACCAACGGCGGTGCTACGGGGCGAACGCCGGGCGACGTCATGTCCGATCTCGAGCGACACGCCTGCCCGGGCGCGGGCGCATGTGGTGGGAGTAAGCGCTCCTCTTCCCACGAACTCCCGCACACTACTTTCTAGCGAAGCGCCACGTCAGCGCGGCGTGCCCAGTATCGAAAGAGCAGCATTCTTCAGCCACGACCATATTGACCTTCTTCTTCGTAGTGTACACGGCCAACACGATGGCGACGGCCATAGAAGCCATGGGCCTGACGCTCCCCGGCTCCTCGTCGTACCCGGCGCTCTCCCCGGAGAAGGCCCGCGAATGCGAGCGCGCGGCGGAGGTGATCAAGACGACCATGGCCAAGGACATCCGGCCGCGCGACCTGCTCACGCGGGCCTCGTTCGAGAACGCGCTGGTCATCACCATGATACTGGGCGGGTCGACGAACGGCGTGCTGCACTTCCTCGCCATGGCCAACACGGCCGAGGTCCCGCTGACGCTCGACGACGTCGACCGCGTGAGCAACAGGACGCCGTACCTCGCCGACCTCGCCCCCAGCGGGCGGTACCTGATGGAGGACCTGTACAAGATCGGCGGCACGCCGTCCGTGCTGAAGATGCTGATCGCCGCGGGCCGGATCAACGGGGACATACCGACGGTCACGGGGCGCACGCTGGCGGAGAACGTGGCGGACTGGCCGAGCCTACCGCCCGAGCAGACCATCATCCGGCCGCTGTCGGACCCGATCAAGGAGACCGGGCACATCCGCGTGCTGCGCGGGAACCTCGCGCCCGAGGGCGCCGTGGCCAAGATCACGGGGAAGGAGGGGCTCAGGTTCGAGGGCAGGGCGCGCGTGTTCAACAAGGAGCACGAGCTCGACGACGCGCTGTCGAGGGGCGAGATCCCGCGCGACGAGAACCTCGTGCTCATCGTGCGGTACGAGGGGCCCAAGGGCGGTCCGGGAATGCCCGAGCAGCTGAGGGCGTCGGCGGCCATCATCGGGGCGGGCCTGAAGAACATCGCGCTGGTGACGGACGGGAGGTATAGCGGTGCGAGCCATGGGTTTATTGTGAGTCTTGCTTTGCTTTCGTGTGCATGTTCTTTTTTTTTTTTTTTTTTTTTTTTTTGT